>PVIC010008760.1:0-29628 GCA_004025085.1 Thryonomys swinderianus
ATAGTGTTGAAGTTTATTTGGAAAGTGAGGGTTAAATGGGTATGTGACAAAGAAGCTTTGCAGAGCTGACCTGGGCAGTACAAAAGGAAAAGAAGATTAAAAACAAAAATAAAAGCACACATTACATCTGAGCAATCCAGCTCTGGGCCATCATGGCAACTCACCCTAGTGGCTCTTCTAGGTGTCTACAGCTGGGAGCCCGCCAGAAGTTCCACATCGGGTTGGAGATTGCTTGGTGAGTCCTGGTGTTCTGTAACTGACAGGTCCCACCCACTTCCCAGCCAGCTTCACCCCACCCTACCTCCTACATCACCATCATGCCAAACACTTCAGCCCTGTTTACTTTGTTTCATTTTTTTGTTTTTGAGACAGGGTCTCACTTTGTAGTTCAGGCTGGCCCTCAGCTCACTATGTAGCCCAGTCAAGCCTTGAACTCAGCAATCCTCCTGCCTCTGCCTCCCGAGTGCTGGGATGACAGGCGTGAGCCACCACGCCCGGCACTGTGGTATTTGGTACTGATTGCCGGTGGGTGTGAGTCACCACGCCCAGCATTGTTGTATGTGGTTACCGGATCCAACTCAGGATTTTGAGTTTGCTAGGCAGGCGCTGGAACCACTGAGCTAAATCTCCAGCCCCCTTTTTACTTTATATTTTAAGACAAGGTCTTGCCACTTGCCCAGTTTAGGCTTGAACTTTCAACCTGCTGCCTCAGCCTCCCAGGCATGTGCCACCATGTGCTTTTAGTAAAGTTTTTTTTTTTTAATGGCAACACTATCACTAATAACACTACCTTATTCTTTATTTCCTTATTTTTATGTATAACTGTAGTTTTCACACACAAACTTTCTTTCTTTTTTAATAGAGGGGACTAAACTCAGGGCCTTTGCATAAAACTATGTCTTCAGTCCATTTTATTTTTGTTGTGTTTTTTTGTATTTGGTCCTGGAGATTGAATACAGGGATTTTTCCATTAAGCTATACCCCCAGCCCTTCTAAGCTTTTTTTTTTTTTGAGACAGGGTCTCGCTTTGTAGTTCAGGCTGGCCCTGAGTTCACTATGTAGCCCAGGAAAGCCTCCACGAACTCAGCAATCCTCCTGTCTCTGCCTCCCGAGTGCTGGGATTACAGGCGTGAGCCACCACGCCCAGCACTGTGGTATGTGGTGTTGATGGCTGGTGGGCATGAGTCACCACGCCCAGCATTGTATATGGTTTCCGGGATCGAACTCAGGACCTTGCGCTTGCAAGGCAGGTGCCAGAACCACTGAGCTAAATCTCTGGTCCCCCTTCTAAACTTTTTAAAACCATGTCTTTCTAAACTGCCCAGGCTAGGGTTCAATTTGCAATGTTCCTGCCTCAACCTCACAGAGTGGTGGGACTACAGGCCTCCATCACTACACCTAACTCCCAACATATCCTTTTTCATTTTGATTTTTATGATAATCTATTGCTATGGTTTCAATCTAAATGCCCTCACAAAGCCGTATGGACTCAGAGGTGGGGGGTTTTCAGAGGTGGCTGGATCTAGAGTGTGTAAATATGGATTAAACTGTGATAACTAGATTGATCTCCTGATTGGTCTGGGTGTGGCTACTGGGAAGCCCTAATCTAGGGATAGGTGGCACCAACCAAGAGGCTTTTGGCCTGGATGGAATAAAAGGGAAAGGGAGGCTTGATGCTGCTGTTGCTCCTGCTTGCTGCCTCCTATCTGCCCTGCCATGAACTGTTTCTCCTCTGTGATGCCCCTCTGCTATACTGCCCTGCCTTGCGGCAGCCAATTATAAAGTAAAACCTCTACAAACTGTGAACTAAATAAACCTTTCCTTCTTTAACTCTTGGGTGTTGGGTATTGTGTCTTAAAATTAAGAAAAGTAAGAAGACACGTATTAAGCTGGGTCCTGCTATCAGTCTAACTTTATGAATGAAAAAGCTGAAGCTTACCTCGCCCAAGGTGAGGCAGCTGCTTGATAGTGAGACCAAGACCTACATGTTTTATTCCATATGCTGTCTGTCTTCTGTGGCCCACCACCAGATCTGGCCGTCCTGCAACAGTAGGGATGGCCCTGGGCCCAGCCTGACAGCCTTGAGGGCACACGTCTGCTCTGAGGGCGGGGTCAGGGCCAGGGTCTTGGTCAAATGCTCGTCTCCCTCAGGGACAGTACCATTTTACCAAGTCTGAAACAACTCTGGTGACCCCACTACAGGCTGGCAACACCTGCCCATCACAGTGATGGCTCAGCCTGTGAACATGTTTCCCAGTGGATGCTTAGATCACAGTGAACAATTCAGTTCACCAGTTCTGTGTAGACACCTCACAAACCTGTTGACAGCTGTGCCCGAGTCCAGTCAACCCCTTCCACTCCAAATACATTTGTTGAGCACTTTCTATTCTGGGACCATAGATAGACAGACAGACAGGCAGCTCCCAGCAGCACAGAGGGGAGGCTGGGGACTGGGCCCGGTGAAGGGCCCTGCTGTGTTGGTTGACCTGTAGAGACCCACTGGAGAATTCTGCCTCTGGAAATTCCTGAGCACATACAAAGTCCACGGAGCAGTGACTTGGAGTACAGCCTGTGCCACCTTCACACAGCCTGGTGGGGCACATCCTGTTTCCTCTTCATTCCATCACAGGTGACAGCCAGCACAGGTGACACCACAAGCTACAGTGCAGGAATGCAGCCAGAGCACAAGCATTTATGACGTGCCTAGAGACACAACAGGTGAGGTGGAGGATGCAAGGTAAAGATGGTCTGGGGGTGGTGTGCACAGAGGCTGAGGCAGGAGGGTTGCCTGGAGTTCATGGCCAGCCTGGGCTACATAGTGAGTTCAGGACCAGTTTGAACTATGTGGTGAGACCCTGACTCAAAAAACAAAACCGGAGGGTTAGCTCAGTGGTTCCGGCGCCTGCCTCACAAGCACAAGGTCCTGAGTTCGATCCCCGGTGACCACATACAATGCTGGGCATGGAGACTCACGCCCACCAGCAATCAATACCGCATACCACAGTGCCGGGCGTGGTGGCTCACGCCTGTAATGCCAGCACTCGGGAGGCAGGGACAGGAGGATTGCTGAGTTGGAGGTTTGCCTGGGCTACATAGTGAGCTCAGGGCCAGCCTGAACTACAAAGCGAGACCCTGTCTCAAAAAAAACCAAAACGCCAAGTAGACTTGGTGAGGGTGGGCAGAGCCAGCCCTCCGGGTTCCCAGGAGAGCTGCTTCCACATGAGCACGGGCTGTGAGCTACTGGAACAGCACGGTGACACAGAAGCGTGAGGGACAGTGTGACAGCCACAGGGCCCAGCTGCAGCCCAGCCTGGCATGGAGAGACTGCAGGGTCTTCCGGAGCAAGCGTCCAGCAAACTGTGATTCCCAGGGGCAGAGGGGCGGACAGCACGGACGGCCTGGGAAGGGTGGCTGTGGCCACACGGCACAGAGGAGAGTTCATGCTTGGGCCTGGGCCACGTGGGTAGCAGCACTGGCATCTGCGCTGCACTGAAACAGTGACATCTCACGGAAGGCCTTGGTTTAACTTTTACTTTTTTTTTTTTTTTTTTGAGACAGGGTCTGGCTTTGTAGTTCAGGCTGGCCCTGAGCTCACTATGTAGCCCAGGCAAGCCTCAAACTCAGCAATCCTCCGGCCTCTGCCTCCCAAGTGCTGGGATTACATATGTGAGCCACCACACTCGGTTTAACTTTTTCTCTTTTTGCAGTGCTCCGGATGGAACCCAAGTGCTCTACCGCTGAGCTACACCCAATCCCCTCTTTTAGTTTTCATTTTGAGATAGGGACTGGCTACATTTTCCTGACTCACCATCCTGCTTCAGCCTCCCTGGTAGTTTGGGGAAGTCACCACGCCTGACAACAGGGTGTTATTTAAGTTGCCATGAACAGAACTTCCTGACTGCACTGACAGAAAAGAAGTTCTTGAGTAAACTCAGCTAAATTTCTCAAAAACCTCACTTGTAGCATACAGCCCACAAATAATAGTGCCCAGTAACCTATGGGGACCCATCCTGCTGTTGCCAGCAGCGATAGGATTTTGGTGCTGGGGACTGAACTCCGGCCTGGGCCGTGCTAACCACATACTCCATCCACCCTGGGCTACGCCTCTAGCAGCTGTATTATGACCCTCATTACTATTATTATGAAGTAATGCTGAGCTCAAAGTTGGATCAGTACCCAACCTGTCCCCTCTCGTTGTCCTTTATCTGTTCCATCTTTAGAGATATATTTGGGTAAATATCTACATCGTACACTTTTTATTTGTTTCCCTTTAGGTTTTTGGAGACAAGGTCTCATTACATAGTTCAGGCTGGCCTTGAACCTAGTATATACCAAAGGCTGACCTCAGATTTGCAGTGCCCGCCTGCCTCAGCCTCTCAGGGCTAAAATCACAGGCATGCACCATACCCAGCCCAGCTACATAATCTTTAAAGAAAATAAGCTTCTTTTACTCCTTGAATCAGGGTCCACACACTTAATTGTACCTCGCAAGCTGTGGGGGCACAGGACACTCTCCATAGGGGCATTTTAGACCACAAAGCCAGGGAGGCGCAGCTGCCGCAGGCTGTGGGAGTGCTTTGGTCCGCGGCCATGGCTCAACGGAAAGGACTATTTCTGACCCTCTGTTCTCAACAGTGACAAATGTCAGAGCCCAGTTCTTCCCTCCTCCCTTGTTCCACTCTCCTGTTGGGGTCCCTGCCTTCCACACTGCTGCTCTGCTAGGGGATGGTGGGGGCTGGGCAGAGACGGCAGCACTGAGAGGCGCCGGGCCCAATAGCCTCGTGGCCCGTGGTCACAGCGCGCACGGCTCCAAGCCCCGCACGGTGGTTCCTGAGGGTTCCGCATCCTAAAGGTGCCCAGGGCTGGGGCTGTGTGTGCTGGGGCCCTGGAAAACACCACCCTGGAAGTGGCTTGAGCCCTGGGTTTTCCCAAACTCTGCGGGACCCTATGTGTGGTTTGGGAGGAGGCTTAATGAAGGGCCCTGCAGAGACTGGGGGTGAATCTGACCCATGGATACATTTTCTGTTGTGCTTTATATTTTTCAAGGGTTTTTTTTGACACATCAGGGTTTTTGGGGGGGGTGCTGGGGATAGAACCCACATGCTAGGCAAGCTTCACACTCAGCCCCAGGCTGTCAGAATTTTTAAACTGAAGTATGTGATAACTTCTCTTTAAAAGTAAAAATGCAAAGCCTCTCAGTTTGAACAGAAAGTGGAGGGCGCTGGGAGGCATCTGCCCACTTATGGGCAGCCCAAAGCAAATCTTTCTTTTTTTTTTTTTTTTTTTTTTGCTTTTTTGGAGACAGGGTCTCGCTTTGTAGTTCAGGCTGGCCCTGAGCTCACTATGGTGCCCAGGCAAGCCGCCGCGAACTCAGCAATCCTCCTGTCTCTGTCTCCCGAGTGCTGGGATTACAGGCATGAGCCACCACGCCCAGCATTATATGTGGTAACCGGGGATCGAACTCAGGTCCTTGCACTTGCAAGGCAGGCGCCGGAACCACTGAGCTAACCCTCCGGCCCGGCAAATCTTTCTTGTAATGCTACAAATAAACACAAAATATGAAAAAATATAGATGATACTGACTTGCATAAATAGTTCTGGTCCTGAAAGAACTTGGTTTAACTGGGTAAACAATAGACAAACTCACCTTCAAAAAAGAACAGTTCTTATTTTTATTATTTATTTTTCTGTACTGGGAATTGAACCTAGAGCCTTTGCACTGAACTACATCCTTAGCCTTTTCTATAATTTTCATTTTGACATAGCCTTGTTAGGCCTACAAAGTGCCCAGGTTTGAATTTGCAATTTTCTTGCTTTAGTCTCTCACAGTGCTGGAATTGCAGTGTAAACCACCCCACCACACCCACTTCTTCTTCTTCTTTTTATTTTTAACATGGAATGTTTCACCAGTTTGCAAGTCACCCTTGGGCAGGGCCCATGCCAGTCTTCTCAGTCTTGTAATCTTAATAGATGTGCTGCTAAAGTGAGCACCAATTCTTACATTTTAGAAGTTGTTGTCAAAGCTGGTGTCACAGGCCTCTCACCCCAGCACTAAGGAGGCTGAGGCAGGAGGATGGCCATCAGTTCAAGGCACCCTGAATGACAGAATGAGGCATTATCTCAAAAACAACACCTCCAGGGCCGAAGATTTAGCTCAGTGGTTCCAGCGCCTGCCTAGCAAGTACAAAATCCCAGGTTCGATCCCTCGAAAGCACAAACCACAATACTGGGCGTGATGACTCACACCCACCAGCGATCAGTACCACATACCACAGTGCTGGGCATGGTGGCTCTTACCTGTCATCCCAGCAGTCAGGAGGCAGAGGCAGGAGGATTGCTGTGAGTTCGAGGCTTGCCTGGGCTACATAGTAAGCTCAGAGCCAGCCTGAATTACAAAGCCAGATCCTGTCTCCGGGGGAAAAAAAAAAATAACCTCCAACCCCTCCAGCCCATAGCCTTTTTCACCCCCTCCGACCCTCCTCACGGAGACCTCCAGATGTATACAGAGAAAAGATGTCCATTCTATGCCCACCAGTTCGATCAGCCTCATTCTGCAGATGAGCAGTGGGCACAGAGGCTGAGCCACTTGCTCCTCCAGGAGCGTGGAGCTGGCAGGTGTGGCCGAGACTCACCCCATCACCCTGACACATGAATCAGTGTGCATTCTTTTTGCTATTATGTCCCAGAATATAAAACTGTACGGATGAAGACAGCGAGGTCCCAGAGGTCCAAAGCAATCAGAACCACATGGTGCCTGGCAGGTGGCGCACACCTGTTGTCCAAGCACTCCGGGAGGCTGAGGCAGGCGGATGGTCAAATTCGAACGCAGAATGAGTAATTTAGATACTATTTCAATAAATAAATAGGGCTGGAGTTGCAGCTCAGTGCACAGGTCTTGGGTTCAATCCCAGCACTGTACTGAGGAAAACAAAAACCAGAACAACAAACTACATAGTTCCCTGCCGCCCAAGGGAGAAGCCAAGATGACTAGGAGGCGAGGCCTTGGCCGCGGCTCAGCGCCGTCCTTCCCGGTCCAGGCGCCCGAGCAAGCTGGGGCCGCCTCGGCTTCTGCCGCTCCGGCCGTCGGGGGGCGCCCGCAGCACGGTGGGTGGCCCGGCGCACGGCGCCCTGTCGCGGTCCCCACCCCGGGCCCAGGGCGCGTGGCGGGGGCGGGCGGGGGCGTGGTCGGGGCGGGGCCTGTCGGGGCGGGGGCGGGGCCGGGGCGGGGGCCCTAGTGGCCTGGCGGCGACAGCGAGCGGAGCGCCGGCCGCCGGGGCGCGCGAATCAGGTACAGCCCCTAGTCCGACCCCAGCCCGACCCGACCCCGACCAGACCGCGCCGCCTCGGCTGCCCCGGCTCGCCGCCCCCGGGGTGATCCCAGAGCCCGGCCCTAGCACCCGGTCGGGGACGAGCCCCGAGCCACCAAGTCGCCGCTGGAGAGCGCGCCCGGCCTCCCCACGGTGCGGCTGGTCCTGCAGGGGGTCGGGCCGGGCGCTGGGAGGCTGGGCTGACGGCACAGACGCTGCCAGCTGGCGCCCGGCGCCGGGCGGGAGGGCACCGTTGAGGACCGCGCAGCCCAGACCCGCCACAGGATCTGCCCCTCGCAGCCCAGCCGTGAGCGTCCCGGGCCCAGCGCCCAGGTCAGCTCTGCGCAGGTCCCTTGCCTGGACCTTCACTGGCCCCTGAGGAGACTGTGACCAGGACGAGCCCAGGTTTGCCCTGACCCGGGCCACCCTGGCACCGGTGACTGCTTCTGACCCGTACTTTGCTCACTCTGGGCAGCAGCAGCAGCAGCACCAGGACGAGGGCACGGGATGGGGTGGAAAACACAGATATGTGTCTGTTTCCACAAAGGAGGGGACAGCGGCCCCTGCCCAGCTGTGCACGGGAGGGTGGGGTGGGACTTTTCCAGAGAGGGCGCCAGGCCTGGCCGGGCCAGAGCGCACGTCACCCCCACCCCTCACTTCTGGGGGAGCTGCCAAAGCCCAAGCCAGCTCGGGACAGGATTATGTGTACTGGGGTGGACCGGGGAGCAGGGGTCCAGGGCCCGGGAGCAGGCGCGGCCCGGGGGTGGGGGGGCAGCCAGCCTCACAGAAGGGCCAGAGAGGCCACCACCCTGCCTGCCTTCCCTCCAGCCTCAAGCGGACAGAGTGCTGAGAGCCGCCGCGCCAGTGGGTCCTTCTGCAGGTCCCTGCACCTCCTCCCGTCAGGGCGGACCTCGGGCCAGGCCCGGCAGGAGGAGGAGAGGCCACCGACCCCAAGCGGCTGCCCACCTCACTCAGCCACTTTGATCCCTCCCTCAGACGCGGGGAGGAGTGGGCCGGGCACTGCTACCCCCAGCGCATTCCTAGCCTTCCCTCTGTCATTTCCCTGCCCTTGATCTGGCCCAACAGCTCCTTGGATTCCTCTCCTGGTGCCTTTCAGATCCAACAGAAACAGAGGTTTTCTTCCTGGAAAGCAGAACTAAGGCAGGAGGGTGGTGGTGGGAACGACTCAGCATGGGAAGGGAAAGGCTGGAGGACATGGGGCTGCGGCCGGGGAAGGGTCCCAGCACCCCTTCCGAGCTAGACCAGGTTGACTCCCCAGCATTCCCGTGGCTGGAGTCTGGGCAGCTCCCAGTTCATCTCTTTTCCCTGGTTTCTCCAGCCCTTTTAGGTGAGCATCAACAGAAAGAAGAAATTTTTAAAAAGAAGAAAAATAGCTGGGTGTGTGAGCAAATCCCTGTGATTCCAGCACTCAGGAAGCTGAGGCAGGAGGATGGTGAGTTCAAGGCCAGCCTGGAATACATAGTGAGACCCTGTCTCTAATATAAATAAATTAATTAAAGGGAGAAAAATAGCTGGGTGTGATGGCACATGCCTGTAATTCAAGCTGCTCTGGAGGAAGATTACAGGTTCAAGGCCAGCCTGAGCAAGTTTTGAAATTCTTTCTAAATATTAAAAGAGGGGCTGGGGATGTAGCTCAGTGCCACTGCCCTGCCTGGCAAGCACAAGATCCTGAGTTTGATCCCTAGGAACAAAAAAGAACCCCAAGCAAAGAAAAAATAAAAAGGGTTAGGGAATGTATATTGGTGCTAGAGCACTTGTCTAGCATGTACAACCCCACTACCACGAGGAGGGGGGAAGATGATGAAAATTAGACACACATGGAGTAGGCTCAGTAGCCTGACTTGATAACACAGGCCTGTAATTGCATAACTCTGAGAGGTTGAGGCAGGAGGAGCACAGGTTTGAGCAAGACCCTGTCCCAAAAAAAGAAAAGTCTGAGGGTATATGTAGCTCAGTCCAAAGGCCCTAGTTTCTTTTGTTTTGCTTTGCTTTGTTTATGAGACAAAGTCTTGCTTTGTAATTCGGGCTGGCCTTCAAATCACTGTGTAGCCCAAGCTGGCCTCAAACTCCCAGTGATCCTTCTGCCTCAGCCTTCTGAGTGCTGGGATGACAGGTGTGCACCACCAGGCCTGGCTAAACTCTAGTTTCATTCTCCAGTCCCATTTAAAAAAAAAAAAAAAAAGACAGAAAAGAGAGGAAGGAAAGGAAAAAGGAAAGTGAGAGAAAGAGGCTCCCACTGAGTCTGCCTGAGGGCTGCTGGGACCTGGGATAGATTACATGGCCTGCTTTCTCCTCTACAGATGAACCCACTGACCCATTTCACTTGTTCCTTAGCCAAAAAGTGTGTGAGGCAAGCTGAGAGGTGCCTGGCTCTGCCCTCTGTAAGGGGCTGAGCTTGGGAGGGAAGAAAAGGCTGGTGGGCTACTAGAAACAGATGCTAGGAAAAGTCTTGTTTTTAGGGCTTCCGGTCAGGCTTCAAGGGTGTCTGGCCCTTCCTCACCTGAGATTCCCCCTCAACTTTCCAGCGAGTCCTGGGGGGCCGGAATGGAGTCAGATGGAAATCCTAAAAATGGCCTAAACCAGCCAGCAAGGAGGAGCTAAGTCCCTACAGCACGGACGGGAGGGGCCGAGCCGGGAGCCCGACTCTGAGGTCAGACCCACCCGGCTGGCCCTCCCACTCCCACCCTGAGGGTCCTGAAGGCTGGGCCCCTCCCATCTTGGCTGACTGTCTTTCTGAGGACTCACCCCGCCCAGCTGCCCAGCCCCCGGCTTCTTCCTGACCTGTAACCATCAGGCTTCTGCCCTGCAGTGTGCACCCTCCACTCCCAGATGCCTGAGTAGCGTCTTCTGGGCACAGCGATGGAGAAGTGGCCAGGCAGGTGAGAGGAGGGTCCAGGTAGCCATGGCTGGCCCCGGAAGTCTGGGGGAGGGTAGCTGGCAGGGCCTATCTGCTGGTGAGAAGCCAGGATGTGGGAGCCTGGGGCTCGCGGCTCACGGCCCTCCTCTGACTTGCAGGCCCTGGCTGTGTCTGACGCTGGCTCTGTCTCTCCCTCAGCTTTGCCTGGACCAGGAGGTGAGCCTCGGGCAAGTGAACGCCTGCTGGTCCCTCCAGCTTCCCGACCCCTCACCCACCTCTCCAGCCTGCCTCCTAGTCCTGCAGCCTCTGCAGAGCCATGACCCCGGGCCCTCCTGCCTCCCCGGCAGCTCCTAACCCTTGGAGAGTCACCAAGAAATGAGGCCTAGCTCTGTGCTGCTCCGAAGTGTGGCTGGGTGCCCCCCCACTCTTGCTCTATTTTTATCTGACCTTTCTGTGCAGGTCTTGTCTGGACACGCTCTTCAGACACCCCCAGAGGACGGCTGGGTGCTGGAGGGTGTCTGGGGACCTTGGGACCAGTGGACCGCTTGCTCCCAGGCCTGCGGGGTGGGGGTGCAGCGAAGAAGCCGGACGTGCCAACTGCCCCCTGGCCTGGCCCTGCCTCCCAGGGCCCCACGACACCCAGAAACCCTCCACTCCCAGGGTCAGGGCCCCAGACCTCAGTCTTTCCGAGACAGGTCACAGCCTCGGGGAAGGGGGGGCCCACTTCGGGGTCCTGCTTCCCACGTGGGGAGAGAAGAGCCCCAGGAGGCCCGGAGGTGAGTGGAGAGGAGGACACGTGGCTTCTGAGGCTGGCGTTCGGTACCAGGAGGAGGGCGGGGTACAGGCAGCAATGCGACCTCATGACTGCAACCCTTTCCCAGGTCCTGGGTTCGAGAGCCCATCAAGCCTGGCATGTTCGGTTACGGGAGGGTACCCTTCTCCTTGCCGCTGCACCGGAGCCGCAGGCACCCAGGGGCCTCACCCAGACCTGAGCCCTCCGTGGCCTCTGCTCCAGTGGATGGGCTCCTCCCTTCCGTGACCCCAAGAGCAGAGCAGCAGAGCCCCCAAACTCAGCTCCTGCCTGCAGAACCCGCTGCCCACATGCCACCCCAGCCAGCGGAGCCCACCAGGCCCCAAACTGCTCCGACAGAGGTGGCCCCCAGAGCCGGTCCTGGCCCCGCACAGCTCCACCCAGGAGCCCAGGCCACGGGTGCAAGGCCTCCCGCCAACACCCCCTTCTCCCAAGAAAGTGGCGCCTTCCTTGGGACTCCTCCGCTGAGAAAGCCTAACTCCCAGCGTCTGGCCAGCCCCCCAGTGGCAGGTGGACGCCCTGATGCTTCACCCGCCGTCCCTCGGGGCCAAGGCCTGCAGAGCCCACGGAGCCGGGGGCACTGGCAGCCCGGGGGGAGTCCTCTCGGGGCCTTCTCCGAGCCTGCCCGTCACCACCCAAGCGGCTGGCTGCCTCTGCTGCGGGCTGAGCCCCAGCCCAGCTCCCTCTGGAGCCTTTTCACCCCCAGTGACCCTGTGCCAAGATGTCCTGGGGAGAGCGAGCAGCTCCGAGCCTGCCGCCAGGCGGTGAGTCCCCCGCTGGGCATCCTCTCCGAGCCCGCTTCCACTCAGCCCGATGAGAAGGCTGATCTCACGCCCAGCCCCCCTCCCAGCTCTGACTGTCCCATCCCCCACCTCAGCCCTGCCCCCCTGAGCAGCCGGACCCCCGGGCCCTGCAGTGTGCAGCCTTCAACTCACAGGAGTTCATGGGGCAGCTGTACCAGTGGGAGCCCTTCACCGAAGGTGAGCGTTTGCCCATGCCCAGGCAGGGGGGCCTTGGGCCGGGCATGATGGGGACGAGGCACCTGCCATCCTCAGACCAGGAGGCCCTCTCTTTCTCCGGGGTCACGCCTATCTTACTAAGTCGCTGGGTCAAGTGACAGTGCTGGGCTGGAAGGGGAGGGGCTTGTGGACAGTCAGATCACGGTGGGGCAGCAGAGGGAGGGGTCCAGAGGTGCCCTCTGGCTCTGTACCTGAATAACCATAGGTGTTGGATGGCTGGGCACAGTGCTTCTCACCTGTAGTCCCATCTGCTTGGAGCCTGAGGCAGGAGTGTCACTTGAAGCCGTGACTTGGGGGTCAGCCAGGCAACTTGTGGAAACCCTGGCTCAAAAAACAAAACTGCCGGGCAGAGTGATGCATGCCTGCGATCCTAGTAATCTCGGAGGTAGAGGCAGGAGGATTGCAAGTCTGAGCCCGGCCCATCAACTGCGTGAGACCCTGTCCACAATTTAAATTTAAAAGGGCTGAGGATGAAGTGCCTCTGGGCACAGGCCAGTGCTGCAAACCCAAAACACACTCCTGGGCACCGCGGTCTCTGTTCGGCCAGTGTCTCTTCCTCCCTGAGGCAGTAACAGCAAAGCCGCACCGGGCTCTGGGCCCCTTCCCAGTTTGCTTCCCACCAACTCACCGCTCTCTGCCTGGTCCCTCAGTTCAGGGCTCCCAGCGCTGTGAGCTCAACTGCCGTCCTCGTGGCTTCCGTTTCTATGTTCGTCATACTGAGAAGGTCCAGGATGGGACTCCGTGCCAGCCCGGAGCCCTGGACATCTGCGTGGCTGGACGCTGCCTGGTGAGGAAGGGCACAGTGCACGCACATGTGTGTGCATGCACACATACACGCACAGAGTGGCGAGTTTCACTCCTCACAACAACCACCCCCAGACAGCCTGCCCCTGGGAGCCCCACCTGCCAGGCCCAGCTGGGCTGCACCTCGGGTGAGTCCAAGAAGTTCTGCTGGGCCCAGCACGGCCCTGAGCCCTGAGCCAGGCAGGAGACCTGGGGCCTGGGAGAACCACCATCCCACTTGTAGTAGAGAGAGCAGGATGCAGGTGGTGAGGGAGGAGCCCGAGTGGGCCAGTGGGGTGCAAGCATTGGCATTCCTGTGGCCCTCACCTCATCTCGCTCTCCCCAGAGCCCCGGCTGTGACGGGATCCTCGGCTCTGGCAAGCGCCCAGATGGCTGTGGTGTTTGTGGGGGTGACGAGTCTACCTGTCACTTCATTTCCGGGAACCTCACTGACCGGGGCAGTCCCCTGGGTTACCAGAAGATCCTGCAGATTCCAGCCGGAGCCTCCCGGCTCCAGATCACCCAGCATCGGCCCAGCTCCAACTACCTCGGTGAGCACCAGGCCTCTGAAGCCCGTCCTGGCCCGTCCCTGTGTGCCACCCTCCTCACTGCTATTCAGCGAGGCAAACAAGCTGAACCGGAAGCAGTCCGGAGGCTCAGACGGCTTGGGGTGTCCTAGGTTCTGTGGGGAATGGTGGGAGACAGGAGGACCCATCTCTTCCAGCACTTCGAGGCCCTGGGGGCCAGTCCATCATCAATGGCAACTGGGCTGTGGACCCCCCGGGCTCCTATGCAGGCAGCGGGACCGTCTTCCTGTACAGCCGCCCTCCGCGGGAGGAGGGCAGGGGCGAGAGTCTGTCGGCTGACGGCCCCACCACCCAGCCTGTGGATGTCTATGTGAGCTGGGCCTGGGGCGGGCGGGAGGGTGCTGCCAGAGTGCTGTCTCCTCCGACACGTCACCGTCCCTTGTCCCCAGATGATCTTTCAGGAGGACAACCCAGGAGTTTCCTACCAGTACGTCATCTCCTCACCGCCTCCCGCCCTGCAGAGCCCTGCTCCGGAGCGCTCTGTGCCCCACCTGCAGCCTGGTAAGAGGGGCCAGGAGGAGGGAGGCCTGGAGGGGCGGGGGCGGCAGGGGGCCCTGACCTGTCTCCTTACCCTGGCACAGGGATGCTGAGGGCGGAGTCCCCACGGCCCTCAGCGCCCCGCCCAGCGCGGGCCCCGGGTACCCGCCAGCGTCAGGTGCGGATCCCCCAGATGCCTGCCCCGACCCATCCCAGGGCCCCCCTGGCGTCTCCAGCTGGATACTGGAAGAGAGTGGGATACTCTGAGTGTTCGGCGTCCTGTGGAAAAGGTGACGCTTCATGCCTACACCCTGGGACCACAGCCTGAACCACCCCGCTGACACCATGGCCGGATTCTGTGCCCACCGCTTGCCTGTATCTGGGACCCCAGAGAAACTGGGCTCTGAATTGTCCCACCTCTCCGACTGCTCTCTCATCCCCTTCAGGTGTCTGGCGCCCCATTTTCCTCTGCATTTCTCGTGAGTCAGGGGAAGAACTGGACGAACACAGCTGTGCCATGGGTGCCAGGCCCCCAGCCTCCCCTGAGCCCTGCCATGGCCCGCCATGCCCTCCACAGTGAGTGTGGCCTACAGAGAAGGCTGGAATACCAGCACCCCACAATCACCCAGGCCTTTCCCTCCTGGCCGCAGGGGGATAGGGCTGATACCCCAAAGAACAGAAAACCCACGCAGCTTGCACCTCCCAAGAAACCCCAGCTCCACATGCTGAATGTGCCCCGCATGCCGCATTGGACCCCACACCTGGTGCGTGTGCCTCGCCCGCGTGGCAGCCCCACACATCTCATCGCCCTCTCTGCCTCCCTCCTGCCCGCCCGTGCCGCAGCTGGGAGGCCGGCGAGTGGACATCGTGCAGCCGCTCCTGCGGGCCGGGCACCCAGCACCGCCAGCTGCACTGCCGGCAGGAGTTCGGGGGCGGCGGCGCCTCCTCGGTGGCCCCGGAGCGCTGCGGACACCTCCCCCGGCCCAACACCACCCAGCACTGCCAGCTGCGCCCCTGCGGCCACTGGGAGGTGGGCTCCCCCTGGAGCCAGGTGAGTGGGCCCGGGCCGGGCGCCCCGAGGGAGTGGGCTCCAGCGGCCGGAAGCAGAAGGTTTTCCACCCCTTCACGAGCAGAAACTTGCCGCAAACGGGGTCGCGTGGGGAGCCCAGTAGACGGGCCCAGACAAGAGCTGGAACCAGGGGCTGGGGCCCGGCCGGCTCAGCCTCCTCTTCAGCCGGGAAGGCCCTCGCCCCGAGCTGGGGCCCTGAGCGGACCTGGGTCAGAGCCCAGCCCCGGGTCCTGCCCCCCAGTGCTCGGTGCGGTGTGGGCGAGGCCAGCGGAGCCGGCGGGTGCGCTGCGTGGGGAGCGACGGCGACGAAGTGAGCGAGCAGGCGTGCGCCTCGGGCGCCCCCCGGCCCCCCAGCAGAGAGGCCTGCGACATGGGGCCCTGTTCCACAGCCTGGTTCCACAGCGACTGGAGCTCCAAGGTGGGCCCCGCGCCCGGGCCGCCCTCCGGGGTCCACGGGGCCCACTGCGCCTGCCGCGCGGAGCGTCGGGGTGCCCGGCGCCCGCCAGTCTCCAGCAGCCTCCCTCACGCAGGCCGCCCGCTTCCCCACAGTGCTCGGCCCCGTGCGGGACGGGAATCCAGCGGCGCTCGGTGGTCTGCCTGGGGAGCGGGGAGCCCCGCGGGCCGGGCCCGGAGGCCGCGGCGGCCGGGACCGGCGAGCACAGCTGTCCGCCCGGGAGCCGCCCCCCCGACATGCGTGCCTGCAGCTTGGGGCCCTGTGAGACGACGTGGTGCTGGTACACGGGGCCCTGGGGTGAGGTGCGCTGAGGCCCGGGGGGCCCGGCGGGGGCGGGGCCGCGGGCCGGGAGTGACGCTGCCCCTCCGCCGGACCAGTGCTCCTCGGAGTGCGGCCCCGGCACGCAGCACAGAGACGTCATCTGCGTGTCCAAGCTGGGGGCCGAGTTCAACGTGACGGCGCCCGGCCACTGCTCCCACCGGCCCCGGCCCCCCGCCCTGCAGCCGTGTCAGGGGCAGGCCTGCCTGGACCGGTGGTTTTCCACGGCCTGGGGTCCGGTGAGTGAGTACCTGGCTCCCCCGCCTGGTCAGCCTGAGCCTCCAGGGAAGAGGGCCTCGGCTCACTGCACCCCCAGGACCAGCCCAGCCGGGGTCTCGCACTGTCCCATTCCTTCGGGCGGGAGGGCGTGGGGGATTCGGAGGTCCGGGGTAGGAGTGCCCACCGGGACTCGTGAGAGAGGGAGGCTGAGCCCAGGAGGCGGGGCGGGGCCCTGAACCCCGCAAATGCGGCCTGACAGCTGCTGTCCCCCCAGTGCTCTCGCTCCTGCCAGGGCGGCACGCAGACAAGGGAAGTCCAGTGCCTGAGCGCCAATCAGACCCTCAGCACCCGGTGCCCGCCTCACCTGCGACCCTCCAGGAAACGGCAGTGTAACAGCCAGCCCTGCAGCCAGCGCCCCGGTAACGAGCCCCCCCCCCCGCCCCGACAGCGCGGGCTCAGGAGTCAGCAGGAGCGTGGGCGGAGCGAGGAAGGACCGCGGGGTGGACGCTAGCGAAGGCGCGCCCCTCTGTCCCCAGATGATCGGTGCAAGGACAGCTCTGCACACTGCCCCCTGGTGGTCCAGGCCCGGCTCTGCGTCTACCCCTACTACACGGCCACCTGCTGCCGCTCCTGCGCCCGCGTCCTGGAGCGCTCCCCGCCGGAGCCCGCCTGAAACTGGGACCAGGAGGCCGCCCCGCCCGGCCTCTCCGTCGGCCCGCGTCGTACGCCTGGCTCTCCGGCCTGACCCGCTTCTCCCTGGCGTATCCTCCGGGGCGCCTGAAGGTGGAGGCAACGGACAGGCTGCCGAGATGGGTGTGGCGGGGTCTTGTGTGCTGTGATGTGTGTGCGCCTGCGCCCCCAGCCTCTGCAGCCTGGCCGGGCGCGTGTCCTCACACTGGGGTGTCACTTCCAGAGAGCGATCTCGAGGGCTGGGAAGGAGTGGGGAGCAGACAGTATGGCTTCCCCGAGACATCTCGGGGCTGAGAGGAGAGTGAGGGTGCGCCCCTCTCTGATTCGAGGGCCTAGGTGCGCTCTCCCCGCCAGCTTTGCACCCTAACCTGGTTTCTCACAGTAAGCCTCCCATCTAAACCACTCTTTGCGGCTGGGGGCGTACGTAGCTCAGGGGTAGGGCGCGGGCCGGGCGTGCACCAAGCCCTGGGTTTGAGCCTCGGCACTGCCAAAGGGTGAGGTCAGTCGGAGCAGGGAGCTTGTGAGCCACCGGTGGAAAAGCGTTAACAGAAGACGTCGAGCTCCTGCCCCCACTCCCTATCTCAAGTGGCTCCCTCCCCAGAAGTAATTTATTTTTTACTAAAGTTGATTATGACAAATGGGAAACATGCTCTTCACTGTCCGCCTGGGACCCTGCCGTCCCCTCCTGGCCACCTGGGCAGGCACACGTCCGAAGGCAGGAGGAGCCGGGCCGCGGGCCCGCAGGTCGGTCGCCCGCCACGAGAGGGCGCTGCCCGCCCCTTAGAGTGCGGCGTCGGGCGGGCCCGGGGCTCCAGGCCAGAGACGCGGCCCGCGTGCGGCTCTCGGGACTCAGCTGAATGCGGCGGCCTCTGGCCGCGTTCCTCCTGTCCCGCTTTGGCACCGCCTTCCTTCTCGCCCATCTCCTCTCTCACCGTCCCGTTCGCTCGGGCTTCGCAGCCGCCCGCGGGGCGGACAGGGAACGACTGCCGCCCCTGGGCCGGAGGCGGGCCGGCCGCACTCGGTGTCCTGCCAAGGACATTCCTCCGCGCTGTCTCACCCTGGCTGCCAGCCCTCTGCCCCAGCCGCGCCCTCTCAAGGTAAATATCAGGCGGAGGTGCCGAGGCCACGTCCCCTCGCGGACGCCCGCAGCGCCCAGGTCCGGGGTCCTAGGAGCCGGAGCCGCGGCTCCTTCCCCCGCTCGCACGGCCCGGGGTTTGGGCCGGGCCGCGGCCGAACGGGAAGAGCCGACGGGGCTGTAGGAGGAGCGTGGGTGAGGGCTGAGCCCGGGAGCCGCGGGGAGGGAAACGGAAGCAGCTGCGGGCCGGGCGTCTGCAGGGAGGCGGGAGCCGCGGCGGGGCGCGCCCTCCCCGCCTGCCTGGAAGTCAGCTGACGCCGCGCCGCGCTGGCTGTTGCCGGGCAGGCTTGGGGCCGCCGAGTCCGAGAGCCAATCACGGGCGGGGCGTGCGGCTGGAGGGTCGCCGCTTTCTCCCCGCGCGGCTGCGCTGGGGTCCCGCTTAGCCCCCGAGGTCAGGGTGAGGCCGGTGCGGCGTTCTCAGGAAGGGGGCCTGGTCGCCAGCACCCCCTCAGTACTGGAGATCGAATCCAGGGCCTTTTCCCTGAACGGAAGTCCCAGGCCTTTTAAAAATCTTAAATCACTACGTAGCCAGTCTGGCCTTGAATTTACGACCCGTGTGCCTCAGTCTCCCCGAATACGGGGCTTTCAAGCTCGTGCTGCCACGCACAGCTGCCCGGAACCAGCCAGACGGGAGCAGACCTGGTGCAGATGGACAGCGCCCCGCTGGGGCCGTGCCCAACGCGGGTGGGGTTCACAGCTCACTGCCAGGCCACGGAGCCCTGCGTTGGGGTGCCAACTCAGGAAAAGAAGAAAGTACTACTGTGTCAGGACACCTCTTCCTCCCCTCTCAGCTTCGTGGGGTAAACAACTGACTCAGGGGCAGCCTTCGGACTAAATTTAGGGCCCGATCTCCCTGTGAGCGGCTGCAGAGTGCTGCGTGACACCCCTGCTCCTCCCCCAGTAGATCCAACCTGTGTTGCAGGAAGAGGGAAGAGAAACCGAAGCCAGGCTGTGGCCAAGGCCGTGGCCCGCGTCCCGGCCCGAGGCTGTCCTCCCAGGGTCCTGGGAGAAAGGCTGAGATCTGGGCGGACGGAAGGCAGTGGGGACAGAAATCAAGGCTGCGCCCCTCTCTCTGCTTTGCTCTCTCCAGTCAGATCTTATTTCTTGCTCCTCACTTCTCCCCAGTTTTACAGACTTCCCTCTTTGTT
Organism: Thryonomys swinderianus; assembly: GCA_004025085.1. Lineage (NCBI taxonomy): Eukaryota > Metazoa > Chordata > Mammalia > Rodentia > Thryonomyidae > Thryonomys > Thryonomys swinderianus. Next base: position 18,896 of record PVIC010008760.1, read on the forward strand.
TTGAGACACAGTCCTGTCTTATAGTCCAGACTGGCCTAGAATTCACACCAGTATTCCTGCTTCAGCCTCCCAAGCACCCACATGCCCCGACAGCTGAGACTTCATTTTTTAACACCCGCCCTCAAAGTCAATTGAGCCAGGGGCATCTTGCTACCACAGATTATGGTCTGGGTGATGTGTGGTGGGGTGGGGTTTTTACCCTCTCCTCCCAGCACACCTAAGTCCACATCTCAGTGCTGGGAGCCAGGTGGGTAGACAGGCAGAAGGGTATGTCATAGGCAGGTAAGAGGTGAAGGAGACGTCTTTGAACAGGAAGTAAAAGGTTCAGGAAAGTACCTAAGAGCCTAAGTCTGTCAACCAGAGAAGGCAGCCTGGTGGCACACGCCTTATCTCAGCTTCTGAGAAGCTGAGGTGGGTGGTGGTAGCAGTGGTAGTTTGAGTTCAAGGCCAGCCTGGACTGCACGGGTGGCACATGCCTTTCAACAGCATTGAGAGGCTGAGGCAAGGGGGTCTCAATTTTTGAGTCCAGCCTGGACGATTTAGCAAGATCATCTCAAAATTGGAAAGGGTGGGGATTACAGCTCATTGTGAAAGGCCTGGGTTCAGTCCTCAGTACCAGGAAAAAACAAACACAAGCATGAGAAACTGGGTTAACCTCAGCATAGCCAGCACGTTTTTTAGCTTTTTTTTTGCTTTTGAGACAGGGTCTCGCTTTGTAGTTCAGGCTGGCCCTGAGCTCACTGTGGTGCCCAGGCAAGCCGCCGCGAACTCAGCAATCCTCCTGTCCCTGCCTCCCGAGTGCTGGGATGACAGGCGTGAGCCACCACGTCCGGCATTCGTTTTTTAGCTTTTTAAAATTTGACTCTGTTTTTGTGGTACTGGGGATTGAACTAAGAGCCTCTGCACTGAGCAACATCGCCAGCCCTTTTTAAATTTTTATTTTGAGACAGGGTCTCAGTAGGTGGGCCACGCTTAAGAGCCTCATCTCCCAGAGTGCTGGGAGAGCAGTTGTGTGCCACACTTGCCTGGTTTGGGGCTCTTGACCTGGGAGATGCAGAAATCTTGAAAGGAGGTGTCTCAGGGCTGAGGTCTGAGCGGGGCAGGACTGGACAGAAAATGTTCCGGGCTCCTCTGGATCATGAGACTTGTTTTTCCCTCCCGGGAAGCACCACTCGTGCCAGTGGGAGGGAGGCTCAGGACAGCAGCAAGGAGCTGGTTCTGAGAGCCAGGGCCTCTGGAGCCAGAGGAAGGCCGCGCGCTGGCCCCTCCTAGGCCCTGCCCGGGTCTCCTAGAGCCTGGACCACAGAGCTGTGAGGAGGAAAAGAAACTGGGGGGAGAGGACCAGGGAAGAGGGCCAGGTGCCTGGAGTCCAGCTATACAGGAAGCTGAGGCCTCGCAGGTGACTGTGAGACCCCCAGGCCCAAAGGGACAGCGGGGCGGAGCTGAAGCCCCACCAAGGACCTGCTGGGTTCCACCTCTGTCCCCTCTCTGCCTCCCTCCCCTGCCTGCTTTGGCCTCTGGCTGCTGCCTCTGTCCTCTCACAATGAAGCTGCTTTTTAGCTGCGGTCCAGGCTTGAGCAAGCTTTTCTCTGCAGAATGTGCTGCTCAGAAGCCGGGCACTGCAGGCCAGATCACATCTGTTGCAACTCCTCTCTGCTCACTACCGCAGGGAAGTGGCCAGGGGTGGTTGCTAAGTAAACAGTGGGCTCAGCTGTGTTCCTGTCTGACTTTGTTCGTGACACTGAAATTTAAATTTCACTCCAACAAACCCGGGGCTTTGCACTGAGCTACATGCCAAGCCTTTTTTGGGGGTGGGGGGAGGGTCTCACTTTGTAGTTCAGACTGTCCCTAACTACTGAGCTATGTAGCCCAGGCAAGCCTTGAACTCAGCAATCTTCCTGCCTCTGCCTCCCGAGTACTGGGATTACAGGCGTGAGCCACCACTCCCAGTACTGTTGTATGTGGTTACCGGGGATCAAACCAGGGACTTTGTGCTTCTTAGGCAGGCGCTGGAACCACAGAGCTAAATCTCTGGCCCAAAATAAATTATTTTTCCCAAATAAAAATGTTTTAAAAGGCGAAGCATGGGGCTGAAGATTTAGCTCAGTGGTTCTGGCACCTGCTTAGCAAGCACAAAATCCTTGATTTGGGTGTGGTGACTCACACCCACCAGCAATCAGTACCACACCCCACGGTGCTGGGCGTGGTAGCTCATGCCTGTAATCCCAGCATTTAGGAGGCAGAGGCAGGAGGATTGCCGAATTTGAGGCTAGCCTGGGCTACATAGTAAGCTCAGGGCCAGCCTGAGATACAAAATGAGACCCTGTCTCCAAAAAAAATTATTTTGAACGACATCTCAGTCAGTTGCCGAAGCTAGACTCAAAGTTGGGATCCTTCTGCCTCAGCCTCCCAGAGTTCTGGGATTATTGACATAGACCACTAGGTACTTTTGAATTTCATCAAACATTTTAAAATCCAAGAGCATTTTTGGCTTGCTGGCCATAAACACAACCAGGTGCAGGACAGACCTCCCTCCTGTCCAGCCAGGAAAGCACTGTTGTCCCCTCCAGGCTCCAAGAGCAACTACAGAACCATAGAATTCAACACATTCTCTACTCATATCTGCTGGGGTCTGTTGGTTGTATGGGGTTTTTCTGATTGGTTGGATAGTTTTCAACAATTACTAATTCTTCATTCCAATTCTACATAGTCCCGTGTTTGTATGACAGTGTAGCATATACAAGGAGAATGTGTACTATAATTATTTACTGGCCCTATATACTCAATACAACTGGAAAGAGTTTTAATTTCTTGAAACTGACAGTATATTTCATGAAAACGCAAAAAAATATTGGAAGACATTTGAAAATAACAAAAACCAAAAGTATTCAAGGTGTGGATCATGGCCCAAATTACTGAGCATTTTGATTCTACAAGGGCATGTGACTGTGCCCTTTGTCAGTGAAAGAGTAACACAACAAAGGAATTCTGGTAGCACTTAAGAAGTGAAAGGACACAACTATAATCCTGGTATTTATTTTTTTTTATTTTTAATGAAATTTTTTTTTTTTTTTGAGACAGGGTCTCGCTCTGTAGTTCAGGCTGGCCCTGAGCTCACTATGGTGCCCAGGCAAGCCGCCACGAACTCAGCAATCCTCCTGTCTCTGCCTCCCAAGTGCTGGGATGACAGGCGTGAGCCACCACGTCCGGCATTGTGGTATGTGGTGTTGACTGTTGGTGGGTGTGAGTCTCCACGCCCAGCATTATATGTGGTTACCGGGGATGGAACTCAGGACTTTGCGCTTGCGAGGCAGATGCCGGAACCACTGAGCTAACCCTCCAGCCCTTTAATGATATTTTAAATTGAATTCTTTATTGGTACTATCTATATACATCTCACAATCACACATGACATTGGGGAATTTGTACCAATATATGACACAGTCAATTCTCATTTTTACCCATATCCCCACCCACCCACACCTCCCCACCCCCTATATACATGCTCTTGTATTTTCTTTCAGAATCATATTTATTCCTTCCCCTCATTTCATCCCCACACCAAATTTCCTTTGAAAATTTCCCATTCTACAAAGACTGTCATACTTTCTAGAGCTCATTTGCATCTACAGGTGCTCATATCAATGAGAAGATCCGGTATTTGCCTACTGTGACCTATTGATTTTACTCATCTGGTATTTATTTATTTATTTATTTTTTCTTTTTGAGACAGGGTCTCACTTTGTAGTTCAGGCTAGCTCTGAGCTCACTATCTAGCCCAGGCAAGCCTCGAACTCAGCAATCCTCCTGTCTCTGCCTCCCGAGTGCTGGGATTACAGGTGTGAGCCACCACGCCTGGCACTGGTATTTATTTTTTGAGACAGGATCTCACTATGACCTTCAAACTGGCGATCTTCCTGCCTCTGCCTCTCAAGTACCACTATACCTGGCCCAAAATCCCCATATAGCTTTTTGAGAGTGAAGGAAGATTCCAAGATCCAGACTGACTTGGACTATATAATAAGACCCTGTCTAAAAAAATTACAATTAGCCGGGCGTGGTGGCTCACGCCTGTAATCCCAGCACTCAGGAGGTAGAGACAGGAGGATTGCTAAATTCAAAGCTTGCCTAGGCTACACAGTGAGTTCAAAGCCAGCGCAAACTACAAAACAAGACCCTGTCTCAAAAACAAACAAACAAGGGCCGGAGGGTTAGCTCAGTGGCTCCGGCGCCTGCCTTGCAAGCGTAAGGACCTGAGTTCGATCCCCGGTTACCACATATAATGCCGGGCGTGGTGGCTCACGCCTGTAATCCCAGCACTCGGGAGGCAGAGACAGGAGGATCGTGGCGGCTTGCCTGGGCACCATAGTGAGCTCAGGGCCAGCCTGAACTACAAAGCAAGACCCTGTCTCCAAAAAAGCAAAAAAAAAAAAAAAAAAAAAATTACAATTAATTGAAGCCAGGCACAACTCTGTAATTGCAGCATTCTGGGAGGCTGAGGCAGGGAGATCACAAATTGGAGTGTACTCTATGTAATTTAGGAATTTAGGGAGACTCTGACTTAAATATTTTTTAAAAAGGGCCAGGAATGTAGCTCATTGCAAAGGCCCTGGAGGGGCCAGGGGTTTAGCTCAAGTGGTACCGCAAAGGCCTTGGTTTCAATTCCCACTACCACAAAAAGTACATACATACATACATACTACATACATACATACATACATACATACATACATAAAGTTAACCATGATGGTGCATGCCTATCATCCCGGCACCTCCAGGCTAAGGCACCCTGAGTTCCAGTCCAGCCTGGAATACATAGTGAGCCCTCCTCAAAATAACAGAAAAGTAATTGATAAAAATTACTAACTGAGTCAGAGTGTCAGATCTTTTTCTCTTGGACAAGCTCAAAATTGTGTATTAATATGTTCACATTTAAAAGAATGGCATTTGCTTTTTTTTTTTTTTTGAGACAGGTTCTCGCTTTGTAGTTCAGGCTGACCCTGAGCTCACTATGTAGTCCAGGGAAACCTCGAACTCAGCAGTCCTCCTGCCTCTGCCTTTGAGTGTGGGGATTACAGGCCTGAGTCACCAGGCCCAGTATTGTGTGTGGTTCCTGGGATCGAACCAGGGACCTTGTGCTTGCTAGGCAGGCGCTGGAACCACTGAGCTAAATCTCCAGCCTACGCATTTGCATTTTAATAAAAATATTTATTTGTAACTTCCTACTAAATTCTTACCTCTGACGTATAAGTTTTTCTTTCATTCATTAGGTCTAATGTGGCCTTCATGGCTCACAATGGGGAGAGAATGGAGGGATCTCCACCCTTTTTCAGACTGACCCCAACCTCGGAGCCAAGGTGGGCGAAGGGCAGAGAAGCAGCTGCGGGCCTGCCCTCAGCAGGACTGCCCCTTCTTGGAGCCTCGGTCAGCTCCCCCAGAGGGTGCGTGAGCTCCTGCTTCCACCCAAGCACCAAATACAATCTAAATGCAAAGCCACCTCATTTCAAAACATTCTCACACACAAACACCTCGTTTTGACACGAGCTGTTTCCCTCTTTCTCTGCTCTGCCTCGTGAGGGATTTCTGAGAAATGAGTGTCACTTCCCCTAGCTCAGTCTGCAGTCTGGTTTCTTGTTTTTCATGGTGACGAGGAGGAGGGGAAACGGAATACACGGCCTGAGAGCACGGTATGAACCAGGACCACAGGGCGCGCTCTCCTGGCCCTCACCTGGCCTGCGTCCCACCTTCCTCAGCCTGGGCTCCGGAGGCGGAGGAAATGAGCAAGATGTCCTCCCTCAGGAATCTCAGGAACAAAGCAGGGAAGCCCAACAGCTGCACCCTTGCAGCCGCCCGCCTGGCGTCTCCCCTCCCTTCCTGCTTAGGACAGCCGAGTGTGGGCCCTGCTCCAGCGGCCTTTCCAGCACACGCGCCCGGGAGGGCCAGGCTCACCAGGGAGACCCCTCTCCTGCCCCTCGAACTTCATGACCAGTTCACCAGGACGCTACTGGGTAAAAGGGCAACAATTCAATACCGGTACCTCCCGCTAGACAAGAAAATTAACTTTTGTTTAGGGCACAGAACTGAAGGTGTTTCTAAAAGCAAAAGAGGAAACCAGAGCCAGTGGCCTGCATTGTGCCATCTATGCAGGAGGCTGCAGCAGGGGAGTCACAAGCCTAAGTGTTCAAGGCCACCCTGGATAACCTAGTGTGGCCTCTAAAAGCAAAAGAGGAAACCAGAGCCAGTGGCCTGCATTGTGCCATCTATGCAGGAGGCTGCAGCAGGGGAGTCACAAGCCTAAGTGTTCAAGGCCACCCTGGATAACCTAGTGTGGCCGTGTCTCAAAAGAATAACATAACCAGTGTTGTAGGGGTAGACGCCGGTAATGCCAGCACTCCAGGAGGCTGAGGCGGGAGGTTTCTGAGTTCTGGCCAGCCTGTACTGCACAGAGAGATGCCTCTGAATCAGCAGGAACATCAAAGGCGGAAGACAGGTCTGTTTCGAAGAAGTTTTTAGAGCTGACCACAGTTTAGGGTTCTGGGCTGATCCTGAAAAACGCCACCTCTTAGTGAGATCTTTTCCAAACTTAGCGAGTAGGTCCTGGTGTAGGATTTAATCTTTTTGTCGAGCGGGGCACAGTGACACAGGCTTGTGGTCCCAGCACCCAGGAGGAAACAGGCAGGAAGGTCACCACAGTTCCAGGCCAGCCCGAATTACAAGGCCAGACCTTATCTAAGAAAAAATATCTGATAATTAAAAGTAAAGGAATCCGGGCCAGGGGTGTACCTCAATAGCACCACACCTACCTTGCAAAGTGAGACCCTTTCTCAAGCAACAAAACACACACACACACACACACACACACGCACAGACAACAAAAATAAATGAAGTGGGGAGTTAAGCCCCATCTTTCCTGAGCTGCAAGACGCCCTGTGGCTGCTCCTAGATCTGTGGCCATGGCCCCCCTTGAGTAATCTGCCTTCCTACCATCTTTTAAAACGTACTAAATAAAGCCAGAATCTCTAAAGCAACTTGAGGCCTTCCTCCTCCTCTGTTCCAGCGCCTCTCCCAGCACACCTTGTCCTGCGGACCAGAGTAAACACAGCCTCGTGACCCCCCCACCCGCCGTGGGCGGTGGAATTTCGAGTGGAATGCAGCGGCCCTGAAGGCCGGGCCTGAGCTGGGGCTGCGCTGGCAGCGGCTTCATCCAGGCAGGGAAGCCAGACAATGAGCTCACGGACAAGAATGCAGCCTGTGGGGAAGTCTGCACAGAGCAAACTGGTTTCTGAATCAGATGGGAACAGCCGCAATTCAGTCTCCCACGGGAACAGGATGGGGGGAGCAGGAGCCACCATTGATTGAGCTTTTAGGGTACAGTTGAATAACTTCCGCCCTTCGCTAAACCGCTCTGCAGAGTGTAATGCGCTCGCTGTACTCTGAATCCCAAGCTTCCGGCCCTGCAAACTGAGGATCTCCAGACCAGGCCGCGTCCCAGAGCTCTGTGCAGGCGACACACCCATCACTAGGGCAGGGAGTCAAAAACACCTCCGCTGCAGCGCCAGCTCTGTGGTCTCTGGGCCTGAGATTGTGGTTATGGTCGGCACTTTCCACATTATCAGTGGAGTCTTACTTTCTAAGTAAACATAATCCACCCAGGATTTTTCTTTTGTTTTCTGTTTTTCTACCAGGTATTGAACCCAGAGATTTCCCACTGAGTTATGCCCCCTAACCCCTTTTTGAAACATTTTAAAAAATTTGAGACATAGTCTTGCTAAATCCCTAGGTTACCCAGTCTGGGCTCAAAATTGCAACCCTCCTCCCTCAACCTTCCAAGTACTGGAATTGCAGATGTGAGCCACCATTCCCAGCTGCCACTAAATTGTGCGATTTATACTCAATGCAGACCAGAAAAAAAAATTTCTACCAATATTTTTGCTTTTTGTTCTAAATGTAAGAACCTAAATGAGTATCACACAGGTGTGATTGCAGCACTCAGGAGGCTGAGCCAGGAGTATCACTCCAAGTTCAAGGCCAGCCTATCTCAAAAAATAAAAATAATAAGACCAAGGATGCAGCTCAGTGATGCTGTATCTCCCTGGCAAGTGCAAAGTTCCAAGTTTGATCCCTGATACTGCAAAAAAAGGGGGGGGGGCAGAGATCTGGCTCAGTGGTTCCAGCGCCTGCCTTGCAAGCGTAAGGTCCCTGGTTCAATCCCGGTAACCACATACAACAATACTGGGTGTGGTGGCCACGCCCACTGGCAATCAGTACTTTATACCACAGATGCCGGGCTTGGTGGCTCAAGCCTGTCATCCCAGCACTGGGGAGGCAGAGGCAGGAGGACTGCTGAGTTCCAGGCTTGCCTGGGCTACATAGTGAACTCAGGGTCAGCCTGAACTACAAAGTGAGCCACCATGCCTGGCACTGTGGTACATGTGGTATTGATTGCTGGTGGGCGTGAGTCACCACACCCAGCATTGTTATATGTGGTTACCGGGGATCGACCGGGGATCGAACTCAGGACCTTGCACTTGTGAGGCAGGCACTAGAACCACTGAGCTAAATCTCTGGCCCAATAATAATAATTTTAAAATGGAAGAAAATTATACTAAATATAGTAACAGACTAGTAATATAGTAATATAATAACACACTATAAGAGAGGGAAGGCAGAGAAGTAAGATAAAATATGAAAAAAACCCTACGTCTCCACCCCACTCCATATACGCTGATTTCTTGCCATTCCATGCTTCTGTGCATGTTTGTTTCTTGGTAATCTTTTAGTGTCCAATACCAAATCTTCTTCTCTTTCTTCTTTTTTTTTCCTTTCTGTTTTGGGGATTGAATGCAGGGCCTCTGCATTGAGCCACATCCTCAGTTTCAAAAAATATTTTAAAATTTGGGGTCTGGGTCTCACTAAATTGCCCATGTTGGACTTCAACTTGTGATCTTCCTGCCTCCTCCACCCAGATTGCTAGGATTACAGCACCATGCCCAGCTTCTGAAGCCTTAACACCCTGTGGTTCCAGACCTTGTGCTCTGATTGTTCCAGTATTTTTTGGTGCTAGAGATTGATCTCATGACCTCTACTGTGGCTTGTGTCTAGACGTCACCCATAGCCTCATTTGGTCACAGGTGGGGCTTCTTCAGAGGTGATTGAATCTAGAGTGTGACTGACTCCTGGTGCAGTGCTAGAATTAGGGGTGTGATTACTAAATCAGTCCAGTGACTGGGTTGGCACTGCCCTCATCCCAGTAACCTGGATAGAGGATAGAAGGAGAAGGAGCAAACCAAGGTTCTCTGCTTGCTTTGCTTCCTTCTGCCTGCCATGAACTGTTTCTCCTCTGTGGAGCAAAACCTCTTCAAACCATGAGCTACATAAACCTTTTGTCTGTAACCCTATGCAGCTCGGGACTGCCTTGTTTGTTATATTTTGCTTACAAAGCATCCTCCTGTGGAATTGGCAAAAGCTACATCTTTACAAGCATATGTGTGTATGTGATGTGCAGACCTGTCATCCTGCTGTCTGGTAGCTAATGACAAGTAGAGTATCTTTGGCTCTTAAGCAAAAAAAAACCAAAACCAAAAACAAACCCCCAAATTCTTTCCTCCTCTAACTTTGGGCATCAAGTATTTTTTGTTTCAGCAATGAGAAAAGTAACTAATTGTCTTACCAAGTACACACTTCCAGTTCCTTCTTAAAAAAAATTTTTTTTTTTTTTGAGACAGGATCTCGCTTCCTAGTTCAGGCTGGCTCTGAGCTCACTCTGTAGCCCAGGCAAGCCTCAAACTCAGAAATCCTCCTGCCTCTGCCTCCCAAGTGCTGGAATTATAGGCTTGAGCCACCAAACTGGTGGGATTGTACATGTCACCATGCCTGGGTCCACCCTTGTCCTCTTGTATGGGGGAATGAACCCAAAGCCTTCCTACTTGTAGGGTTGTATCCCAGCCCCTATATAACATTTATCTTTTTTTTTTTTTTTCTTTTTGAGACAGGGTCTCGCTTTGTAGTTCAGGCTGGCCCTGAACTCACTATGTGCCCAGGCAAGCTGCTGCGAACTCAGCAATCCTCCTGTCTCTGCCTCCCGAGTGCTGGGATGACAGGCGTGAGCCACCACGTCCGGCATTGTGGTATGCGGTGTTGATTGTTGGTGGGCGTGTCTCCGTGCCCAGCATTCTATGTGGTTACCGGGGATCGAACTCAGGACCTTGCGCTTGCGAGGCAGGTGCCAGAACCACTGAGCTAACCCTCCGGCCCTATCATCATTATTATTATTATTTTTGAGACAATTTGCTTAACTGTTGCTCCAGCTGGGATCAACCTGTGGTCCTCTTGCCTCAGCCTGTCAGAGTGCTGGGATTGTAGACTCATGTTATCACGCTGGGCTCCAAAGACTGGGCTTGAGTTTGGATCTCCTGCCTCTGAGTCCTGAACAGCTGGGATTATAGGTTACTATAGTGTGGTGTGTGGTACTATTAAAGGTAGACAAGCTAGCTAGACATGTGGAAGGCAGATAGATAGGACTGGCCCTTGAAAAGATTTGCAAGAAAGATGACCCTCACCAAGGGTCAACACCATCAATGAAAAACTCTACTCCCAGATAGCAGTGAATAACAGGCTTCATTCTCCCCCTAGGGTGGAGGAGGATCAAGATTCAGATTCACCCTCTTCCCAGGAGATGCAGTGATTGCAAATTCCCTGGGTAAAGGGCCAGGACTTTGGCCCACCTAGAGATC
>PVIC010008760.1:29728-47305 GCA_004025085.1 Thryonomys swinderianus
TTTTTTTTGAGACAGGGTCTTGCTTTGTAGTCCAGGCTGGCCCTGAGCTCACTCTGTAGCCCAGGCAAGCCTTAAACTCAGTAATCCTCCTGCCTCTGCCTTCCAAATGCTGGTAATGTAGGCATGAGCCACCACACCCGGCATTGTGGTATGCGGTACTGATTGCTGGTGGGTATGAGTCACCACGCCTGGTATGGTTATATGTGGTTACTGGGTATGAACCCAGGATCTTGTGCTTGCAAGGTAGGCACTGGAACCACTAAAGCTAAACCTCCAATCCATCTAATTTTTTGTTTTTTGAGTCAGGGTCTCGCTTTGTAGTTGAGGCTGGCCCTGAGCTCACTATGTAGCCCAGGCAAGCCTCAAACCCAGCAATCCTCCTGTCTCTGCCTCCCGAGTGCTGGGATTATAGGCGTGAGCCACCACGCCCGGCTGTGTTCTAATTATTTTTATTCAAGCTTCCTAGATTGTGAACTTTCACATTTTGTATATTTGCTCTCTTATTTTGTAGATTCACTATGTCTAAATTTTTCCACACGTATCTCCAAAGAACAAGGGTGTTGGATTACATAACTACAGTATGATACACTCAACAAGATTTAAACCATGAATTCTGGAGAGAACCTATAATCCCAGCTGTTCAGGACTCAGAGGCAGGAGATGCAAACTCGAGCCCAGTCTTGGGAGCCCGGCATGATAACATGAGTCTACAATCCCAGCACTCTGGCAGGCTGAGGCAAGAGACAAGTTGATCCCAGCCGGGGCAACAGTTGAGCAAATTGTCTCAAAAAAAAATGATAAATATTATATAGGGACTGGGATACAGCCCTGTAAGTAGGAAGGCCTTGGATTCATTCCCCCATACAAGAGGACAAGGGTGAACCCAGGCATGGTGACATGTACCATCCCACCAGGTTACCTGGGCTACATAGTGAGTTCAAAGCCTGAATCACATAAGGAAACCCTGTTTTAAAACAAAACAACAGAATAACCAAACCATGGAAACGAATACACACGCTCCCTGACTCAGGTGGGGCTACATCCTGATAAATCCACCCTACCCTGAAAACAGCATTAAGTTGAAATGTACTTAAAACACCTGACCTGCCTCTTCGGGAGCTGCACTATTGCGCTGCTGCCCTCAGGACCCTGTGGCTGGCGGGAGGGAGGGCTTGAGGCCGCCAGCAGTTCCTCCAGGCTACAGCACTGAGTATCACCAGCCCAGGAAAAATCGAAACTCAGGTTGCCGTACGTGCGAGTGCACACCTGTGATCCCAGCTAGTCCCGAGATTGAAAGGGACTATATCAAGTTTAACGCCAGCCTAGGCAGTTTGGCAAGACCAGACATAAAAAGGCTGGGTGTGGTGGCACATGCCCACAGTCTAGCATTCAAAGCTAGATGATCACAAGTTCCAGGGCAATTTAGCAACGAACGAGATTCTGTATCAAAATAAAACATAGGCCAGGTGTGGTGCTGTGATCCCAGTACTTGGGAAACTGAGGCAAAGGACTGCCATGAATTCAAAGCCAGCCTGGGCTACACAGTGGATTCAAGGCCAGCCCGAGATATTATCTCAAAAAATCAAAAATAAAGTCTGCAGATTTAGCTCAGTGGTTCCAGCATCTGCCTGCCAAGTGCAGGGTCCAGAGTTCAATCCCCAGTACCACATACTACATTGCCAGGCGTGGTGGCTCACACCTGGCACCCCAGCACTCGGGAGGCAGAGGCAGGAGGATTGCTGTGAATTCAAGGATTGCCTGGGGTACATAGTGAGCTCAGGGCCAACCTGAACTACAAAACGAGACCTTGTCTCAAAAAAACAATGGGGTGTAGCGGGAGCTGGGCGTCCAGCCCAGGGCCCCCCGCGTGCTAAGTGTATGTCCTATCACTGAGCAACATCTCACGACCTGGAAGAAAAATTTTCTCAAAGGAACCAGCGTGAGGGAAGACCCAGTTACAAATCAGGAACTGAAAGGCAAGTGTGGATTACTGACTCTTCCAGTGACTCAGGCTACCAGTTTCCACCCTGTGTTTGTATGATGGCAACTTGTCATCCTTCGCGTAGGCACGCATCAGAACACGATGAAGGCCAGGACTGGGCTCCCGTGTGCTCCCTCCCAGGCTGCTGACCTCTCGTCATGGGCCAAGGCACAGGACCCAGTGCGCAGGCCTGGCGACCCTGCAGGTGGGGGGGCACGGAACACAACCACCATGCAAAGCGCACATTTGCACATTTCCATGGTGATTCAGCTCCCTCTGAAGTAGCTGAAACCACAGCCCTGATAAGGTTTTTGAAATTGATTTGCGTATTCTCACCTTTTTTGGGGGTGTACCAGGGAGGAAACTGGGAGCTCCAAACTGCAGCCCCAGACCGTAGGCCCTTCACAAGAAACAGGGTCCTGTGAGGCTGGCAAGGCTGGGCTCACATGCAGACCTCATGGAGCAGTGGGCGTCACAGGCATGGCCTGCTGCCCCTGGCTCTCAGCTTAGTTTTTCCCAGTGCTGAGGATGGAGCTCACAGGACCGTGCTCCCAAGCAGGCACCACAGCACTGAGCTACACTCTGTCCCCCTCCTTTTTGGGGAGGGAAAAGCACTAAAACCCTACTGCAAACTTCATTGTAACTTTTTGAGAGACAGATCTCGCTTTTGTAATTCAGGCTGACCCAGAGCTCACTATGTAGCCCAGGCAAGCCTCAATCAAACTCACAGCAATCCTCCTGCCTCTGTCTCCTGAGTGCTGGGATTACAGGTGTGAGCCACCACGCCCAGCCATGGTAACACGTTTTTCTGAGACAGGGTCTCGCTTTGTAGTTCAGGCTGGTCCTGAGCTCACTATGTAGCCCAGGCAAGCTTCAGACTCCGCAATCCTCCTGTCTCTGCCTCCCGAGTGCTGGGGTTACAGGCCTGAGCCACCACGCCTGGCACTGTGGTATGTGGTATTGATTACTGGTGGGCGTGAGTCACCACACCCAGCATTGTATGTGGTTACCGGGATTGAACTCGGTCGGGGCCACTGAGCTTGTGAGGCAGGCGCCGGAACCAATGAGCTAAATCTCTGGTGCCATGGTAACATTTTATTCCATCATCTCCAGCACAAAGAGGGGACGTGGAATAATGCTGTGGTGAGCACTCATACCTCAAACCGTCACATGCCAGGACTCCGAAAAAAATCAGGACAGGGATTTTTTGTTATTAGACATCTGAATTAGGATTCCAAGTTTCATGCCAGCCTGGGCAAATCAGTGAGGCCCTGTCTCAAAACAAAAAATGGGCTGGGCCAGGGCTTTAGCTCAGTAGTCTCATCCTGCCTAGCAAGTGCAAGGCCCTTAAGGGGGGGGCCTGCTGTAAATTTAGCAGAGGGCAGGAAAATCTCAAATTCAAAGCCAGTCTGGACAAGTTCATTTCTTAAACAAGAAGCACAGGGTGAGGGGGGAATCCCCTGGGGATGTAGCTCAGTGGAGAGCACTGCCAGGTTAACCCCAGTATCACAAAGGAAAAGAGCCCAGGCAGTAGTAATCCAGAAGCACAATCTATTTCTGTAGCCCCAGCTAGGGAGGAGGCAGGATCATCAGGAAGTCAAGGCCAGGACATCTCAAGGCAAAAACAAAACCCAACACCTGTAATTTAAATGCACTGCCCTTTGCTCTAAGGCAAATTAGCTGTGTGGGGCTTTTGCTTTCCATCATCTGTGCATATCTGCTCTGGGGAGTTCCCTAAAGCAAGAAATGTCAAGCAGGAAAGACCCACAGCACACCTTCATTTGAAAAGATTTATTTTTCTTTTCTCAGGAAGTTAGGGAAAGACACTACATTTTATTTACAGCTCACAAACCTGTAGTTGGTCCAAATCTTTCCTGGCACAGCTGTCAAAAAACAGCTACTTAACTAAACCAAGGTGTCCACCCTCCCCCAACAGAACATGCACCGCCAGCCCTGGAGGACCGCGTGTTTTCCCTGAGAGAAGTGTAAGACAAACAGAAGTCACAGAGCGCCGGCCAAGCAGCCCCTCCCTTTCCATTCTGAAGATTTTGCCTCTACTCTGCAGCCAGTCAGCACTTAGTCAGACCACACGCCTCTTCTTCCTGTCAATCAACTGTAGTTCCCCAACCTTCCCCCACATTCCTTCCCCTGCTCGGCTCTGCGCGTCCTCCCTGCCCGACCCACAGCACCAACAGAGACCCTTCTGCGCTCCTCCTCACCATCCATCCGCGGGGCGGCCAGGCTCCTGCACGCCATTTACACCTGTCCACTCATCCTCACAACTGCACATGGGAAGAGGTTTTTTCGTCATCTTAACCAGATGTGAGATTAGTTAAAAACTACATAAAGTGCTTTTAGGTTAAGAAAGACATGATATAAATAAGTGGCTTGTGATCAAGGATAAATACACAGGTAAAAATAGCTCTAGTAAAATGACTTTATGGCTCCAGGAGGACGGGCAGGGCAATTCTTCCCTAGTACATTCTTAGTCATTTCGTTCATGCCTATTTTAATCTTGGGTGCAGACTACAGGTCGCGTTGAGACTGAAGCTTTCAAATCACTAGCCGCAACACAGCTTTCTTCAGTCCATCCGGAGCTGGTCTGTAGCTCTGAGGTCAACACATCCCACTCCTTTCTAGAGTGAGCACATTCAAATCCAAGTATTTTAGAGAAAACCATGTTATAGGAAAATTCCTAGCAATATTTCTGAAACCTTCCTCCCAAAGACAGGATGAAACAACTGCAAGGATACCAAGAAGAGGGAGTCCTCCCACTCCCGAGACTATCGTGGTCCTGACACCCACGGTGCTCCTTCCTCCTGTGGATTTATTATCTGGGATAGATGAGGGCCTGCTAACCGGGTGGGGCGCTAACCAGGCTTCCGGGAGGGGCTCTCACTGCTGAAAACTAAAAGGGTGAGTCAGAGTTCAAAGATGCCAAGTACTGGTGTAGAGACGAGTATGCGAGTATCTGTACACGGGCCGAACTGTAGCAGCACATATTTCAAAGGACAGGAAATACAGTAAATTCAGTAGATCAGGTCTGAGACCCAGAGATGCCAATGCAAAAATTCAAAACAAAGCCTGGGAATCACTGATGGAAAGGAAAGTGTTAAGTATTTTTTTTATTTACATAGGAGGCTTAAACCTATGTTTAACAAGCCCCGTTTTTAGCACCATGAGATCGTGGCCTGCTTTTGCAAGCCATCCTTTTACAAATTAAGTAAACAAGGAATCAAATGTCTCACACACACAATGCTCCCTTCGAACAGCTGAAAATTTTTCAGTGAAAGCTTTAAAGATGAGCTCATGAACTCAGTTTTAAGTTGCACCAGTTAAATTAGGTCAACTGAAGTAGTCTAATCACAGCCTGTTGTTTTTATATCAGCCCACCCTCCCCTAAAACCTACTTAAGGAGTATTTCACCAAAATCAGACCTAAAAATTAAACCCTGCATAGTCATGAAATCAGATTTGTTCCAGTACAATCATACAAGTAACATTCATTAGTTCTGTATATACTCTAGAACTGACCAGGACAAAGTTCTGAATAGAAAGCTGTATGAAATAGATTCTTAACTACAGAAGTTGCAAATTTCAAAAGGGAATGAAAAAACTACTTTAAATTTGATATACTTTATGTCCAAAGAAATATTTTCTGTAAAAATATATACAATTTTTACAGACAAAGTTGCTTTTGTTTTAAAAATTGTCATCATTCCACATTTTCACTGGTCTATTCAAGAAATACACTGGGAAAAGTGAATTACGGAGGAAAAGCTACCCTTCACACGCTGTTCTACAGTACGGAGACCTGTGGTCAGTTTAATTCCTTGTAGCTTAAATCCATGTCGCACACGTCACTACCATTGTTAGTGCTTCTCTTTTAACACTAAACAATTGACGATTTGGGCACATTAAATGACTACGGACTAGCTGACTAGTGGCCATTCAGCTGGTTCTACACAGATCAAGTCCACCCTTTCATCTTGACTAGATCTGGAAGTCTTTCCCGGTCTCGCAGTTTGCTTGTGGCGGAAACTGCACCTTGCTTCTTTCAGTCTGGCCTCTTTGAAGTTGCTGCTTGGACACCTTCAAGCCCCGCTTCATAAATAATTTCACTGACGTACATTGTTTGGATGCCTGCAGTTGTTTAACAGTCAACTATTGCACTTACAAGGCTATCTTATTAAATATGCCAAACCAGCGCCTACTCCAGCAACACCTGCAAAAGCCAGCAGCACATTTCTGATGCCGCCTTCTAGATCCTCTACATGGAAGAACTCCACAAACCCATCCTAGAAAACAAAAAAGAGAAGCACATTTTCAAGTATGGGTTTCTGCTGTCTTAAGAACACTATATACAGAAAAATGATGAATCAACGAAGACACTCCCCAAAACAATGATAAACCAATTATTCTCTTATGTTGAAACCAGAACACATTTCTGGTAGCCTCCAATAGTAAGAGGACACCCATGGTATTATCAATTTCACTGAAAGTACTTGGTCATATTTACAAAATCTAAAAAATTTCCTATTAGGCACAAGCCAAAACTCCTTACTACCTTCAAATCTCCATCATTCGATGTCCCAACTGTGTAGATCAGTATTTCTCACCGTGGTTAGGTACATCCTGCTTCAGAGCTATCTGGGTGTTACTGCCTACAACCAGGCTCCACCCCCTATATACAAACACATAAAGTAAAGGGCCCCTTCCAAGTATCTTTTAGTTGCCATGCCTAGATGGCTCTTATTTCCTCATGGTTTGAATCCACAGGTCTGAAGATTATCCAACTGAATTACAGGAAGTACTTACAGAAAACCAGGGCTTTTAGTCCACATCACTTCTGTGAAACCACTACTTAACATCAAGCAGCCAGAGGCCTGTAGTTAAGGACCTGGAGACTGGACTGAGCGTCACAAAAACCTTCCAACACTTTCACCTTTCCCAGAAAACTCTTTCGTTCCATTTCCACTCCGAGACCCCCTTTATCACGTAGGCAAACTTACCCAGCCTCTTTGTTTGACTAGCCAGTCCCTTTTTGTTTGTACGAGAACATCTGTGATACTTTCTGCTAAGGGTTCGATGCAGCTTTCTTGGTTTATGCTCTTCAAGTGTTTGGCCACAAAGGCACCAAAAGAAATCAGAGTCACAATCCTGCCCCAGTTTGTTACGCCGTCACTGAAAACGTGGACCATCACTCGCGACAAGGATTTGACGTCGTCTTCGTTTTTGATGTCCAGTTTCCGAAGCATTCCTGAGGAAAAAAAGCACGCACGTCCCCCCATTGTCTGAACCCCGGCTCGCCCCGTCTGGCCACCCGCGGCGGGGCAAGTCGCCGTTCGGGCTCCGGGGAGCTTAAGCCGACCCCGCCGGAAAGCCCACGTCCCACCCTTTCCGGCCTTTGACCAGAGCTGCCATTTCCAGAGATCAGGAGGCCGGAAGCGATGACTCACGGCCGGGCGCTCGGGCCGCCCGCCCCTTACCTTGGAAGGCCGTCTCGTGGTTGCGCTGCAGGCCGCCCCCGACCCGCCGCAGCGTCTCCAGCGCCTTCTTGCTGCCGGCCCCGGCCCCGGGCCCGCCCAGCGGCTTCGAGTCCTTGGCGCCGGTGGCCTGCTCCCGCAGATACCGCGAGATGATCTCCAGCGACTGGCGGTACAGCTCGTCCTCCTCCTCCTCCGCCCCGGGCGGCGTCGAGGGCAGCGAGCCGTCGGCGCTGGGGCTCTTCGCGGCTTCCGCGACCAGCCCCACCAGGGGCAGCACGGCCGGCCGCTTCCCGAGGGGCTCCGGTTCGTAGCCGTCCAGCTCCTCCTCGGGCGACATGATGGCGCCGGCGGCCGAGGCTTCCACGTACTCACGCCGCGACGCGCAGAGGGCGGGCGCGAAGAACCGCAGCCTCCCGGGCGTCGCGCGCGCCTCGGGGACCTCGGCGCCGATGGGCGCGGGTCGCGCGCCCCTGCGGGCGTCCTGCGCCGGGGCTCCCGCCGGGCTCCCGCCCGCGCCCCCGCCGGCCGCGGCGCCCGCCTCCCCTCCCCCCGCCCCCCGCCGGGCCGCGGCCTCCTTCTCGGCCGCCAGGAGCCGCCCTCCCGGGGAGGTGGTGGCGCCGCCGCCGCCGCCGCCGGCGCCCAGCCCGGCGCCGCCGCAGTAGAGGTTCAGGCCGATTACCGCGTTTCTCGTCAAGCTAAACATCGCGGGGACCGCGGCCGCCACCGGGGCGAGGAGAGTGGGAGGCCGGGGTCTTCACTCGAGGGAAGCGGAAGTCCGAGTGCGAGAGGCGCTCCCGGGCCCCGGCTTTAGCCCGTCCTACGCGGTGGCGTCAGAGGACTGGGGGAAAAAAGGAAGTTTCCATAAAAGGGAGAAGAGCGGAAGCTTCAGAGAGCTGCGCGAGGCACCGGCGGGCGGGGCGGGGCGGGCGGGGCGGGCGGGACGGCCCTTCCGGCCGGGGCGCGGGCTGCGCAACGGCTGCTCGGCCCGCCCGGCGGCTCGCGGGCGCTCGGGCAGCGGGCCCTGCCGCCGGCCTCCCCGCGTCCTACGCTCCGGGCCGTCGATGGCGATCCACCCGGGGAGGGGGAGGCGGAGGCGGCCGGCGAGTCGAGCGATGCGCAGCCGGAAGGCCGCGTTGGGGACAGAAATTAACTTGTGTGCGCGCCGCCCGGGGCCCTTCGCCAGCGCGTCTGACCGGGCACGCCCCGAGGGCGCCCTGGGAACCGCTGCCGCCGCAGGGCACCGGCCACACTGGTTCTGCAGCTAAACGTCGCTGCCCCCCCCCTTTCCGGTCCTGGGGACTGAACCCAGGGAGCCTCAAGCTACATCCTCAGTCCCAGCCCCGCCCTCTGTTTTATTGGAGCTGGAGATTGAACTCTGGTCCTTTGCGCGTCCACAGCCTTTTTTTAAACTTTGAGGCAGGATTTCCCAAGATTTCTCAAGAAGAAATCCAGTTTGCCGCGGGCCTGTCTCAGTCTCAGCTTATCTGGTTCACAGGCCTGTGCCATCTATGCCCAACCGCCGCCGCTGCTGCTGCTTCTATGTTTTTTCTTCTTTTTTTTTTTCTGGTGCTGGCGATTGAACGCAGGGCATTCACGCTGAGCCACATCTCCAAATTTTGAGACAGTATCTCAGTCGCCAAACTGCCCAGGGTGGACTCCAGCTTTCCACTTGTCTGCCTCGGCCTGCCAGCGTGCTGAGATTGCAGGGGTGTACCACCACGCCGGCTTTGTTATTACTTTGACTCAGAATCTTGGGGTACAGGCATGCCTCACCGTGCCGCTCTTTTTTGAGGTGGGGTCTTGATCAGTTGTCCAGCAAGCCCGCGATGGGTGATCCTCCTGCTGCCTTCCGAGCGTTGCAGGTTACAAGGCGCACCTCCACGTCCTCTCCACCCCGTCCCAAGTCCCAGTCCCAGGTACTGCGTTAGTGCTGCAATCCATACCGAGTTTGTTATGGTCTCTTAACAGAGGACTGAAGTAGCAAACCAAAGGAGGAGGTTAGGAGAATTTTATTGGAAAGAATAAGCCCGGCTCCTGGGTTTCCTGGAGGGACCCCAAATGGGTGACACCCCCGCTCCCGCCAGCTACAGCTAGTTCCTTGGGCAGAGCTTCAGTAGCCGTCTATCGACAGCTGCCTCTGTGGATTTAATGTGACCAGCTGGACTTTAGGCTTCTAATCCAGTTCTTTGGCTTGTAGGGCTTAAAGCAAACTGGCATTTTAGAGAAAAAAAACAACCTGGTTATGTTGTATTTTAAATTCATCAGAATTCTGGAGTTTAGTAGGGAGTGGCCTCACTGCCCTTTAGCAGGGTGGAGCTGCAGTCCTGTAGCCCAGGGACGCTGGTTGAGGGTCCAAAGTCCCAGGTCACTGACCACGTATCACGTGGCTGGCCACTGACTCTCTCAGGTTCTTCCCCTTACAAGGCAGCTAAATAAATTCTTCACACCTCTTCTGAGAAGCTCGACACCTTTTATTTCTGTACAGATAATGAGGTACATTTAATTTTAGGGGTAAACCCCTTAAGAACAAGGACCCTGCTATATGCTGTGTGTGGCATATAGGACTAATGGAATCATTTTGTTAAAAGATCTGTGTAATTAATAGCTAAAATTTGCAAAACAAGGCATGAGAAACAGACGGGGAAAACAAAGTTCCTGTTCCTCGAAATAGTGCATATAGCGGTTTAATACAGGAGGTAGTATACACATGCCGGGAGAGGGTGTTGGGAGCGGGATCTAGACTGAGGTGGACAGTGTACGCTGGAGGATGGAAGGAAACGTTCTTGGTTTGTAACAAGTAAGCAGCCTTTCTGTATCTAAGGAACTTCAAACCTTGCATAACAGCTAACCATAAGTGAGACAATGTATTCGTGTGCTCTGTGTGAGCCAGCAACAATTTAATGGTGAGTTGAAAGCTGGGCGTGGTGAGCCTCATATGTAATCCTAGCACAGGGAGGCTGAGGCAGGAGGACTGCGAGGTCAAACCCCGCCTGGGCAACTGAGCGGTTTAGCAACTCCGTCTCCAGGTAAAAAAGTGCTGGGGATGAGGCCGAGTATCAAGGCCTGGGTTCTGTCCCTGGGGTTTAAAAAGAGAGGGAGAGCAATGCTTGTCCTTTCACTGAGGGTGAAAAAAGAGAAAGGCATGTTTGCTCCTCTGAGTCTGAAGTCTCCCGGTACCTCCGCAGTTCTTCAGTGCGCTTCTGTTCTCCAGAAAGACTTGTTTTACTGCTCTGTGCTCACATGTTCCGTTCCTCTCCTCCCTTCCGCGGAGCTGGTAATTCAGAGAAAACAACTGGGAAACAGAAGAACTGAACATTCCCAGCAATCCTAGTGCTCTGCTGCTGTGTTCCCTTCCGGTCTCTCTCCATGGTCAGGACTAACTGATCTGGACCAAGACTGGCCTCTGCTTGTGCCCTGGATTCCATTTCCTTTCCCTACTCAGATATTTGCGGTAATTCCTTGATTTCCCTACAGCATACATTTCTCTTCTTTTTTAAAATTGAATTCTTTATTGGTACATTTTATACACAGCTCACAATCATACTCAACATTGGGGAATTTGTAGCAGTATGACATGAGTTCTCATTTTTACCCGTATCCCTACCTACCCCCACCCCCCCACCCCTTATATACGTGCTATTTCTTTTTCTTTCCAAATCATATTTATTCTTCCCCTCATTACGTTCCCCTACCACATTCCCTTTGAATATTCCCTAGTTCACAAAATCTATCATACATTCTAGAACTCGTTAATATCTACAGGTTCTCATACCAGAGAAAAAATATGGTATTTACATATCTGTGACCTATTTATTTCACTTATTAGTGTGTCCTCAAGATGTGTCCTTTTGCACATAAATGATTCAAATTTGTCATTCTTTATGGCAGAATAATACTCCGTTTTATTAAAAAACCACATCTATCAAGTCTCCAGTTGATGGGCATTCGGGTTGTTTCCAAGATTTAGCCATCACAAACTGAGCTGCTTAAACATGGGCGCACATATGTCTCTATGATATGATTCTTTTAATTCAAGTATATTCCTAGTAGGGAAAGAACAGGGTCAAATGGGACCTCTAATCCTAGTTTTGGTTGTGCAAGTCTACATTCCCACCAACAGTGGAGACAGTGTACATTTCTTCCTGTTTGTGAAAACATTCATCAGATACAAACAGTATTCTAACCCAGCCTGGTGATACATGCCTGTTGGGTCACAAGATCAAGTCCTGCCTGGGCAATTCAGTAAGAATGTCTCAAAAGGCTGGGTTATAGCTCAGTAATAAAGTGTCTCTAGGTTTAATATGCAGTACAAAAAAGAAAAGAGGAAAATGACCTAAACCTAGCATGGTGGCATGTATCTGTAATCTCAGCAGCACTTGGGAGGCTGGCAGGAGAATCATGGGAAGTTCCAGGTCTGCCTGAACAACACAGCAAGACCCTGTCTCAAAAAACAAAACAAAAACAACAATCACCAAAAAAGAACCAGATGAAGTGGTGTAGGTCTGTAATTCCAACACTGGGAGGCTGAGACAGGAGAATTACTTCGAGTTTGAGGCCAGCCTGGGATACACAGCAAGACCCTCTCTCAAAACCAAAAGAAGGAGGCCGGGCATGGTGGCTCACGCCTGTAATCCCAGCACTCGGGAGGCAGAGACAGGAGGGTTGCTGAGTTCCAGGTTTGCCTGGGCTACATAGTGAGCTGAGGGCCAGCCTGAACTACAAAGCAAGACCCTATCTCAAAAAAAAAAAAAAAAAACCAAAAGAAGGAAAAAAAGATTAAAAATGAAAGTAGTAGAGGGCCAGAGGTTTAGCTCAGTGGTTCTGGTGCCTGTCTCGCAAGCGCAAGGTCCTAAGTTCGATCCCTGGTAACCACATACAATGCTGGGCGTGGAGACTCACGCCCACCAGCAATCAATACCACACACCACAGTGCCAGGAATGGTGGCTCACACCTGCAATCCCTGCACTTGGGAGGCAGAGACAGGAGGATTGCTGAGTTCGAGGCTTGCCTGGGCTACATAGTGAGCTCAGAGCCAGCCTGAACTACAAAGCGAGGCCCTGTCTCAACAAAACAAAACAAAACAAATTCAAATTCCAGAGCCAGGTGTGGTGGTGTATACCTATAATCTCAGTAGGTGGAGACAGGAGTATTGGCCTGAGTTCAAGGCCCCAGCCTGGGATGCATAGTTCAATATCAGCCTGAACTAGATAGTCTTACCTGTCTCGAAAATCTAAACTAAACTCAATGGGAAATGAGAAAAATACCTAGATTCAAGAAACATTCTCAAGGCAGAATCAGCAGTTTGATACTCAGTGGACATGTGATGTGACAAAGGAACCCAGGTGCCTTCCCAGGTTTGTGGTAACTCTCTTGCATGAGACAGGGCATGTCAAACCCTGGGATTAGACAGCATGAGGTTATGCCCCAACAAGCCCACCTCGCACTGAAAACCCCCTGCCTTGCAAACGTTGTGGTGAATGCAGCCAGCCTTAAAGGTGATCAGAACACTTGCTTCAGCAGATGCGGGAAATGATCTAAGCTTGTTAAAGTGTTGCCTCTTATGTAGTGTACTGATTTCTGTACTGAAAATGAAAAAAATGAATGCTTGGATGGGTGCAGTTTTTCATCACTGAAAAGTTGAAGAACTGTGAGGTTGAACTATCTGTATTTGGAAGACAACATTTGCTGGAAAGGGTAATACACATCAAGCCTGAGGCAATCCATTGGTTATGTCTTATGTCTAGATGTCTCCCAACTTAGTCCACTCACAGGTGGAACTTTTCAGAGGTGGCCAGATAGGAAGCCCCACCCTGGATGTGGGTGGCATCAACCAATAGGCTTGTAGCCTGGATGAAATAAAAGGGAAAGGGAGGCTCATTGCTACTGCTTTGCTGCTCCTTCCTGTCTGCCCTGCCGTGGACTGCTTGTCCTCTCCATGCCCTTCAACCAGGCCCCCTGCCTTAGAGCCAGCTGACTGTGGGCTGAAATCTCTACAGACTGTGAACTGAAATAAACCTTTCATCCTTTAGCTTTTGAGTGTTGGATATTTTGTCTCAGCAACAAGAAAGTAACTAAGATAGAACCCAAGCAGGAGTTCAAAAAAGAGAATTTGATAGGCATGGTGGCACACCTGTAATTCCAACATTCAGGAGGCTAAGGAGGATTTCCATGAGTTTGAGGCTAGCCTGGCCTACATAGTGAGTTTAAGTTCAGCCTGAACTAAAAAGCAAGATCCTGTCTCAAAAAACTAAAAAAAAAAAAAAAAAAAAAAAAAAAAAGTGTGGAAAAATACAAAGCATGCAATACTATTTATGTTGTGTTTTGTTTGTTTATATTTTGGGGATTGAATTCAAGGAGTATTGAGTTGCATTCAGAGCCTTACTATGTTTTTTAATCTTTTTTTTTTTTTGAGACAGGGTCTTATTTTGTAGCTCAGGCTGGCCCTGAGCTCACTATGTAGCCCAGGCAAGCCTAGAACTTAGTAGTCCTCCTGCCTCTGTCTCCTGAATGCTGGGATTACAGGTGAACCATTACAGTAAACCATCATGCCTGGCACTGGGGTGTGTGGTACTGATTATTGGTGGGTGTGAGTCACCATTCCTGGTATTGTTGTATGTGGTTACCAGGGATCAAACCAGGGACCTTGCACTTGCTAGGCAGGCACTGGAACCACTGAGCTATATCTCTGGCTCACAGAGTCTTTTAGAAATTACTATTTTTGTTTTGTTTTGAGAGAGGGTCTAGTTTTGTAGTCCAGGCTTCCTTGAATTTATTATGTATACCAGGCTGCCCTCAAACTCATGGCAAACTCCTCCCTCAGCCTCCTGAGGGACAGGATTACAGGGATGTGTTACCAAGCCTGGGACAAGCTTTTGTTTTTGGCAGAACTCGGGATTAAACTCAGGACTTGGTACTTGCCAGGTGGGTGGTGGAACTACATCCCCAGCCCCGGTATTTTTATTTAATTATGAGAAGAGTCTTGATAACTTGTCCTGACTGGCTTCAAACTTGCCATCTTTCTGCCTCAGCCTCCTGAATAACCAGGATTAAAGGCATGTACCACCATGTCCAGCACCATTTATGTTTGAAAAGTCTCATACAATTCTACTTCTGTACTTATGTAAATATAGATTCATACATAGAAAAATGTCTGGAAGGGCAAATGCACAAAATGAAACTGTTCATTTCTGAAAGGAAAGAAGAACTTGGTATAGATAATAGCAAAAACTCTAGTTTGTTTTTGAGCATAGGATGTGCTGGAATTGACCCAGGGCCTGGCACATTCTAGGCAAACACATTTATTACACAGCTGCATCCTTAGCTGGTCCTCAACTCATTGGGTACCCCAGGCTGGCCTTGAACTCATAGTGATCCTCCTGCCTCAGTCTCCCAAATATTAGGATTACAGGTGTGTGCCATCACTCCTGGCAATTGTGGCTTTTTCTTGTTTTTTTTTGTTTTGTTTTGTTTTTGGAGAGAGGGTCTGGGTTTGTATTTTAGGCCGACCCTGAACTCACTATGTAGCCCAAGTTTCCTTGAACTCTTGGCAATATTCCTGCCTCTGCTTCGTGAGTGCTGGGATTACAGCGTGAGCCACCATTGCTGGCTTTAGTTTTTTGAGATAGGGTCTTTCTATATAGTCCCAGTAGGTCTTGATTTCATTTTTAGAATAATTTTTATTGGTTTACATATTTTATAAATGCATTAAAATATTACTATGAAGTCAGAACAACTTTACCTCACAAAGTAACACAGGTTTTTTGTTTGTTTTGGGGGTTTTTTGAGACAGGGTATTGCTCTGTAGTTCAGGCTGGCCCTGAGCTCACTATGTAGCCCAGGCAAATCTTAACTCAGCAATCCTCCTGTCTCTGCCTCCCGAGTGCTGGGATTATAGGCGTGAGTCACCATGCCAGGTATTGTGGTATGTGGTACTGATTATTTGGTGGGCATGAGTCACCTCGCCCAGCATTGTTGTGTGTGTTTACCAGGGATTGAACTCAGGACCTTGTGTTTGCAAGGCAGGTGCTGGAACCACGGAGCTAAATCTCCAGCCCAGTAACACAGTTTTTTTTGTGCTCTATCACTGAGCTACTTCCCTTTTTGGTAAATTCCTCAGGCTGGCTTCAAATTTGTGATCCTCCTGCCTCAGCCTCCTGGAGTATCTGGAATTAAAGGTGTGTGCCACTGTGCTGGCCCTTATAGGTTTTTATTGGCTGACAGTGAGTCACTAGTGTGATGAAGTGGGATTGAGGCCAGGGGGCTGCGGCTTTTCTTCCAGTACAGTCTGCAAGTGAGCAGGTGCTGGTTTAGTCTGCAGGCTTATTTAGCCCACTCTGGGGTGCAGTTGAGGGGTCACACTGAGGTTTCCCAGCTGACCCAGCATGCAGCCGGGGATGTCAGTCTACACTATGGTGAGAGAAGCTCAAGGAGAAGCTCAGTGACATGAGAGGGGAAAAGGTGGTCCTTCTAAGAAAGTGAAGACAGGGGCTGGAGGGTTAGCTCAGTGGTTCCGGCGCCTGCCTCGCAAGCGCAAGGTCCTGAGTTCGATCCCCAGTAACCACATAGAATGCTGGGCGTGGAGACACGCCCACCAACAATCAACGCCGCATACCACAATGCTGGACGTGGTGGCTCACGCCTGTCATCCCAGCACTCGGGAGGCAGAGACAGGAGGATTGCTGAGTTCGCGGCGGCTTGCCTGGGCACCATAGTGAGCTCAGGGCCAGCCTGAACTACAATGCAAGACCCTGTGTCAAAAGCAAAAAAAAAAAAAAGAAAGTGAAGACAGTGGTACATTTTTAGACACATTTTTCGAGAGGAGACTAAAGAATCACTTGTATAGATGAGACAGAAAGGAGTCACTAAGCCAAATGTGGTGGTGCAGGCCTGTAATCCCAGCACTTGGTAGGCTGCCTCAGGAGGATGAGCTTGAGTTCAAGGGCAGCCTGAGCTACATAGCAAGATCCTGTCTCAAAAAAGTCTGGGCTGGGTGGGTATTTAGCTCAAGTGGTACTGCACCTACATTGTAAGCACAAGGGCCTGAGTTCGACCCCTGGTACCACAAAAAAAAAGTCACTGAGAAGGCATGAGAGGGCTGAGGATTTAGCTCAAATGGTACCTTACCTATATTGGAAGCACAAGGGCCCAAGTTCGAATCCCAGTACCGTCAAAAAAAAAAAAGGCATGAGATGGATAATCTTCAAAGTTCCAGCTCTCTGTAAATTTCCTAGTTCAAAAAAGAAAATATTTCCTAGGTCCTAGCCAGATTTGCCAAACCTTAAGTCCCTTAAAATGCCTGTTTTCAAATCTTTTATTCTGGAGAGGAAACTCCTGAAAAGATACTGCAGCACATGGCAAACAGGAAACAAGTCGGAATTCTCTACATTCCAGATAAATGCCTCAGAGAATACTGAGATGACTAACTAGAATGCTGACCAAGTACTGACTAAAAGGATGTAATAAAACTTCAAAGTTTGCCCGGCCTGGTGGCACACACCTGTGATCCTAGCACTCAAGAAGCTGAGGCAGGAGGACTGCCATGAGGTCAAGATCAGCCTGAACAACATTGTGAGACCCTATTTTAACCCCCTCACCACCAAAAAGAAAATAGAATACAATCTAATTTTGTCTTCCTGTCTATGCAAAATTTATCTGGGTGGGAATTTTCCTTCAACCTGGATGAAAACTCTAGCATACCCTCTAACTTTATGTATTTGTTTAGATGTGGTCTCACTATGTTGTCCAAACTGGTCTTGAACTTGTCGAACCAACACACTGGGCACATCTGTACCTTTCTATCACTGTTAGGTAACATTCTTTGCAATCATTTCAAGTACCGAAACACAACTTTTTTTTTTTGAGTCAGGTTCTTGCTCTGTAGTTCAGCTTGGCTTTGAATGAACTATGTAGTACTGGTTGCCCTGAAACTCATGAGGATCCTCCTGCCTCAGCCTTTGGGTACTACCATGTGCCACTATGCCTGGAAAAAAATTTTTTTTGCTGTCCTTAGGGTTGAACTCAGGGCCTCACTCATGCTAGACAACCAGTCCACCTCTGGGTACATAGCCAACCCAGAACAGAAGTCTTTTTTTTTTTTTTTTTTTTTTT
>PVIC010008761.1:0-31888 GCA_004025085.1 Thryonomys swinderianus
GATTTAGCTCAGTGGTTCTGGCACCTGCCTCGCAAGGGCAAGGTCCTGAGTTCAATCCCCGATAACCACATACAATGTTGGGCGCGGTGACGCACACCCACCAGAAATCAATGCCACATACCACAGGGCTGCGTGTGGTGGCTCACGCCTATAATCCCAGCACTCAGGAGGCAGAGACAGGAGGATTTCTGAGTTCAAGGCTTGCCTGGGCTACAGAGTGAGCTCAGGGCTAGCCTGAACTACAAAGCGAGACCCTGTCTCAAAAAAAAAAAAAAAAAAGCATAAATATTCTGTTTTACTTAGGCCAAAGAAGAGGAATTATAAAGCAGGCTATCAAACATACAGCAGCTGACTGATACATGCTAAATTTCCCTTCATCTTCAAAATTCTCTCTGACATCTGTCACACACGACCAGTGGACTAAAGGAAGTGTGGAGTTCTCTGAATAGTTCAGATCACTGGCGATGTTCATCGCTCCCTCAATAATCTCTTGAGAAAGCCATCCTTATGTCTGAAAGTTGGAAGTAGTTTGGACTCATTACGTGAAAGAGATCAGCGTGGGCCTTGAGCCCTGTGAACTCTCCCCGGGGCCAGCCCCAGAACGAACGCGGTCCACAAACCATACCAGCAAGAGATTAGCGCGCATGGGCCTGCAATCACCTCCGTGCACACACTCTGTCCTGTCTGTACGCAGGCGGCGCTTACAATGCATATGCCGCTCGGGCTTCCTGTGTTCATAAAACGGTGACGATATACAGACAAAACCAACCCCTCAGGTAACTGCGCAGTAGTGAAACCGGCCTGCAGCACGCAGCTTCCTGCGGCATGAAGCTGGACCTCGGCCTTTGGTCCCTCTTATTCTCAAATATTTTTCTCTCAGATCTCTAACACTTTTATAAATTCTTAAGGGAATCAAGAGTTTTGAGTCTACATTTTTGTTTATCTGGAGTACATTTTCCATATTCAAAATTACAACTGAAGACGTTTCTTTAAAATGACAAAAATCATGTGTTGATAACATGAATAACATATTCTTGTACAATATTATATTTTCCAAAATTTTGGGAGAACATTGTTTCAAACTCGTATAGATCTATTTGACAGCAGACTTGATTGAAAACAGGTGGATGTTCATTAGCTTCTGCATTTAATCAGCTAAGACATGTTACTTTAATTGAATGATATCTAGAAAATCCAGCCTCCCTAGGTATAGAATTAAAGAAAGAAACCCACAAAGCATCTTGAGAACCCTGAATGGTCTTCATTCCACACTCTGAAAATCACCAGACCACAACAATGTCACCAGCCATATATGGTCAACTACTTGCTAGACGAATGAAAAGCTTACAAATGACACGTACATTCATTTTGGACTTAACTGATAACATTATTTATAAATGTTCATTGGTTTTACTATAATGAAACGTTAATTACTGCAATTTTCAACTCATTACACCTAAATTAGAAAGTACATTGATCCAAGGTAGTCTGAGCCAGTGACAAAGAGAAACATAAAATATATACTGCCAAAATTTAGTAGAAACAAATGGATGACTAGAAACTTTTTACTTAAAAAAACACATAAAATCAAGTCAAGTGGCTAATTTGAATGCTATATGGATCTCTTTTAAGCAGCAAATTAGATTGAAACACTTTACCAAACACAAGATTATAATATTTTCAGTGCCATACATGCCATTTCTAATTAATCCATAAAAAGCATGAAAAAACGTACGTTTTTGATATTTCTGCATTAGATATTAATAGGAATTATCTAATTGCAAGAGAAAATATATTGATTCAAATATTTTATAATTTCCAAGATGTTTTGTTCTTAAAAATAACTAAATTCAGAAATAATAGTATAACTTTTAACATTATATCACAGATTTAGAAAATCCCATCTTGCTCACTCCCTGGGAAGAGCAAAGAACCCAGTGACTTACTTTTTCTTTTCCTGGAGTTTATCCCCCTGTGGAGGAGCCATTTTTGGTTCTGTCTCGAGGTCGTTGGGCACCTGCTGCCTCCTCTTTCTGCTTGGCGCTATATCAGTGACATCGGGGCTTGA
Source organism: Thryonomys swinderianus (assembly GCA_004025085.1). Taxonomy (NCBI): domain Eukaryota; kingdom Metazoa; phylum Chordata; class Mammalia; order Rodentia; family Thryonomyidae; genus Thryonomys; species Thryonomys swinderianus. The sequence goes on from PVIC010008761.1 coordinate 2,069, forward strand.
GAAAAATGAGTCTTCTTTGCTTAATGTGGCTGGAATAGACAGAGTAAGAACGTGACCCCACAAAATCATGAGTGAGCTCAGGGCCAGCCTGAACTATAAAGCCAGACCCGCTCTCAAAAAAAAAAAAACCTAAAACAAATAAACAAAACAAAACAAAAAACACAGGAAAACCCCTCCTTCAAGTTTGTGCAGTTTAGTAAACCAGTCAGAAGGTGCACACAGTTCACCAGCAATACACAGTACAGTGCTAAAGGGTCACACAGGTATCAAGCAACCATTACCGGCAAGTATGGGAAACATAATTAAAAACTCATAATTTTATGGAATTTTAAACCAAATGTAGGGAATAAGAACAAGAAAAATATGAGAAAATAATAAAATACACCTCTAATGTGGTCAAGCTATCAAATTATGTGTCCATATGTGGCATATGTGAAGCAGAAACAACCATAGAAACATTCTCTCAACAATTTAGTTCCAGAAAGCATAAAGCAACTCTGGATTTTCATTCCTTCATACACCACACAGTATATTCTGCTATTGTGCATGCTGTATGAAAAGGGGTGTTTTGCTCCTGCAAAGTACAAGGCTATCAATACAGAGTAATTTGAACTTTAGGACATATGTTGGTTCACAAGACTATTTCCTGCATGGTGAAGACATGGAGCCCTGAACCCCACGCTCTTCTCCAAAGTTAAACTATCTGTGGAAGCAGTAGTTATAGCTGAACATGTAAAACACCTCTCCCTGTACCTCCAGTCACATGCTTCATCCCAGAGAAACTACCGGAAGCAAAGACACAGAGTAATCTCCGGGTCCTGTGAGTGGTAGTGTGCTGCCCACAGCCAGCTGGTCGAGAAGCCAGTGCCAAGGCTGCTAAAGTTAGCAATGCTGGGAATTCTGCTAGGACTTAACTGGAGACCTAGCAAGGGCAGAACTGCAGATTCTTGATGTTTTCCCAAACCTTAACAATACCCAGCAAACATCATTCCTTGTAGGGTGCAGTTCTGCAAAGTGAACTCTCAGGCATGGACAGGCCTCAGCCTCACAGAGAACCCTGCATGTGGCCCCTGCACTGTGTGACCTTTCCAAGGTCATTTAAGACACTATTTCCACTCTCTCAAAGCTATTCTCTTGTTGTCTTAGTAACACCAATAATTTTTGAAGAAGTATCCACAGGTCACAATGCATTACATTATTACTCCTTAGGATAGTTTTGTGAAGCATTTACTACTCCATCTTTATTTAATTTATGATGAAACCAAAGTTTCAAAGAGGCTAAGAGATTTAACCTTAACAACATTTGCTCTTATATTTCATTACTTTGATAATTAAAAAGCATGTTTCCTTAGGACTAAGGAATTCAGTGGTATAGTGCTTGTAGGCAACATGCTAAATCAGATGGAGGTCTTGGGTTTTAATGTCTCCAGTTTTAAAAAAACAAAACTTCCCATGGTTAAATTGTTCTTTAACAAAATATTGATTGAATGTCCTTAGAAAGGATGTTTTACATTTCAAAATGGCTTGAATTTTAGGACATAATGGTTCCACTACGTTTTTTCCTTTCCTATCCCTTCCTTTCCTTTCCCCTCCCCTCTCCTTCCCTCCTTCTTTCTCCTCTTGTGTTTTTCTTCTTTTCTCTTCTTTCTTTTTCAACAGTGCCAAAGTTTCACATTTAATTGAGTTAGGAAAAATGAAAAGTGAAGGGTAAGGTTGAAACTGGATCTGCAGAGTGGACCTGGGCCAAGTAAAAGAGATGTAAATAAATGCGAAAAAATAAAAATAAAAACAAAAGCAACCCTGGGGGCAGTTCCCTAAGAGAGAACACGGGCCCTACCAGAGCTCATGTGCATTGGTTTCTTAACTTCTAAAAATGGATTGAGGGTAGAAAGGAAGGAGTCAATTTTTAAAGATTTTTTTCTCTTTAAACACCCAAGCCAAATGATCTCCTAGTTTTCACTAAGGTATAAAATGACTTTGTAACATACAAGATACAAGTCTAAGAAAAAAAACACAGAAAAAGAGTTGAAGGTAGAGGAAGTTGTAATTATAAACTTGCAAGACTATCTTTATTGTCACCAAGAATACCTAGGAAGAGAGAGCATCAAGTTTTAATTAAAATACAGGATAGAAAACGTAAAAGATAAAGTTATCCAAACTTTTTGTCATTCATTTCCAGATGCCAAAGGATGGCTTACAAATTCACAGCCAGAAGGTCATTCTCTGTGTGAAATGGCTCCATCTTCTATTGTAACATCTCCAGTTCATTTCTGTGAGACTGAATGTGTGTGTCCTTAGGAAGAGCTGTGACACAGGTGTTTTTAGCTACCATCAGGAGTGTGCAGACCTGGAGGGGTTTGAGTACTGCTACAGGCATTGGTGCAATTTGTATTTCAAGATTAACTACTGATTTGCTAATTAGTATACTGAATAAGAAAAGTGTATCTATCTGTGTTTAAGGCAAGGGCTCTCTTTGCCTTTGTTCCTCTAACTGAGGACCACAGTACATGGTCTCTCTGGAGACCAACGAGAGATGTGCTCACTGCGTAAAATGTTTCAGAGGTGCTCCTCATGATTTTATGAACAAGGTAGAAAAATTCCTCTATTTTTTATGGAGATTATCCCCCTTTTTCTTTCTTTTTGAAAGAAGTGAACATAGAGCATCCATGGAGAGCTGTGTCTCCTAGCCTTTTCCCTTTTTGATTTTGAGACAAAGCATCACTAAGTGGTCCAGGCTGGCTAGGAAACTAATCCTCCTGCTTCAGCCTCCTGAGACTCCGGGTTCCAAGGATGAGCCCCATGCACAAGTGTGAGATGCTCCTTTGGCTCAATCTGGAAGTGGCCCAAGTCCCACTGTGGACTCCAGGATGGTAGAGCCCCACGTGCACAGCAGGGGTCACAGTTCCTGGGTCAGGAATCTTCACTTGCCAGAGGCTAAAGCTCCTACCCAAGGCAGTGCCTGGATACTTGAAAGGATGGAGAGTGTGGGATTGCTTCACCCTTGCACCTATATACTATTTAGTCATTCTCTGTGTGGCAAAATTTAATCTGAGAACACATTATTACTTTCAAGTGAAATGTGGAGTCTTTTTCCAAACTTCACAGTGACTGTTACGAATCCCCATGCAGAGGCTGAACCTGTGTAGTACTCCGCAGCTGGCCAGTTTAATAGCTGTAAGGATGCCTTTCCCTTAGCAGTAATAATGGGTCTGTTTGTAAAACTGACAAGGAGGAAGACAGTTGTATAAGCCTTGCTACTGCTTAAACAGGAGATGTGCTTGGAGTTCGGGTTTGCATTACAGACACTCTTCCCTTCAATTTTCAGGCACATGTTTTAATTAGTTTTCTTACATTAAATATTCTGAAACAAGGATACAGATTTTTTGCAAATGGCAAAGGAACCAAAAGATAGAAGGCTATATTTAAAAAAATTAGGTTGCATTATAGTCATACACCAATTCCTCACAATGAATGCAATCATTGTTGCTGCAAATGTGTACTGAAAAAATAAAAACATTAAGAAAATGAATTGACATCTCTCTATTTTTTTTTTTTTTTTTGAGACAGGGTTTTGCTTTGTAGTTCAGGCTGGCCCTGAGCTCACTGTGTAGCCCAGGCAAGCCTCGAACTCAGCAATCCTCCTGTCTCTGCCTCCCGAGTGCTGGGATTACAGGTGTGAGCCACCATGCCTGGTGACATCTCTCTATTCTTAAAAAAGGGCAAATAATATTCAGGTAAGCCAAGCACTTGAAAGGCTGATGCAGGAGGATTGCTGCGAGTTCAAGACCAGCAGGAACTACAGAGTGAGACTGTGTCTCAAACAAACAAAATTAGAAAGGTCAAATATTCTGTCCTATCCTTTTCTCTCTATACTGCAGTGCTAGAAACCAAGAAAAGAGACACAAGTCGAATGACTGGTATCTAAGTCTTAAGTTACTCATTTGAAATATTTCTCAAATTTCAACCCAATCTGACCCAATTTTAGTTGTGATATGAGTGGTCCTTGCATTAGCTTTGGTCCTGACCCTCGGTACTGCATTTTTAAGGCAGCCATGGATCCCTGAACAATGACTGTACAATGGGACTGAACAAAGACTTCTGAACAAATAAAGCTACGGCAGAAGGACCAGGCACCGTATGGATAGAAAACCAAGTGCAGGAGCTTCCGCAGCCTTACACACAGTTAGCCTCCACATGCTTGAGTTTAGACCGAGGCATTCAACCAAGAGGCTAGAAAATACACAAAAATATTGTGCCTGCACTGGATACACAGATACTTTTCTTATCATTATTCCCTAAACAATACAGTATACAGATACTTAAATATCACTCCCATTGCTGTAGGTGTTGTAAGTGATGAGATACTGAAGGGTGTAGGGTACAGTGAATAACACGCCATCTTTGAATGACTTTAGTATCTGAGGCCTTGGGCACCCGTGGGGTGTGGGAAGCAGCCTGCAGTGGATCCCGGGCTCCACCTGTATTTCTGTGTGCAGTAATTTAAGTTTCCACTTTCACAGCATGCATCTCTTGTTTAAGAGAAAGCATCATTCTGTACGAAGCATGTGAGGAAGAAATTGAATAGCACTGGGAAGGAATAGTTCACACTCAGGCTGTAGTAAGCAGCGATGGGGCCTTTGCTGGAGCAGTGCTTGTGAGGAAAGATGCAGGAAGTGAGAGAATGGGGACAGACAGCAGGAATGAAAGGGGCCTGGAGGAAGGAATATGTTAAATAAACTCACAAAATTCAAACCCAGGCACAAAGGTATGGATTTGATATTGTGACTGAGAGGACTTGTTTCCAAAGATTCCACTCCCAGAATTTTCAGCTTTTAACACTACCATCCGTTTCTCCGTTGTGACAATGTGCTTTTCACAATTTCTGGGAACTTTTTAAAAATGGAAACAAAAGAAAAGAGGAAAACTACTGCCAAAGAAACCCCACAGCTGAAGCAGTGATTGACACTGCCGTGGGATGGGTTTCAAGTTATCATGGGGTTCACTGGGCCTAGAAAATGGGGATTCTTTACACAGTCCTGCCATTGTGCAAGGCAGCTCCACACGGCCACACTTCTCAGCCAACAGGGAACTGCAGGACGCTGGCCCAGGAGCTCGGCGCAGGGAGAGCCGTTCCCCTGCGACACGCAGGGTGGGAATGAGGGACATGGAGAGCACCCGCGTTAGGCTACCTGGGGATCTCCAGTCTCTGGCCAATAACCTCTTAAACCCCAATATTTTTAAAAACCATTTTTGCAGGCTTATGATCTGTCAGGCTCTCATTAAATCACATTTGTGGACTTATTTTCTTCTTTGGCATACAGCTGTGCATAGTCTACAATAGTCTAATAAAGTCTAGAATCATTCCTACATCCATCTCTTTCTCTCTCTCTCTCACACACACACACACACATAGGGAGAGGGGGGAGAGGGAGGGGGGAGAGAGAGAGAGAGAGAGAGAGAGAGAGAGAGAGAGAGAGAGAGAGAGAGAGAGAGAGAGAGAGAGAGAGAGAGAGAGAGAGAGAGAGAGAGGGGGGGCGGGAGGGAGAGAGAACTCACCCCTGAGTTAAATTACAGAATGAAGGCTCTGATCTTTAGGGCCCTTGACCATGAAAAATAAATGTGTGCAGCTGCAAATGCCTGGAGCAAAACCAAAACCCAAGCCAAACCCTGAGTGGCTCCACACTGCTCGTAACACACAGCTCCAAGATCCTGCCCTCATTCAGATCCATGTGCAATGTGAGCATCACCTCTTTGTGACCAAACTTCCCCCAAGCCTGCAGGAATTGCCTGCAAGCTATTCCCAGGCTCAGGGCTTCCCAGGCTCCCCATCTCCAACGCTCTCTGCTCTTTTCTTGGCCCATCCATGTGCTCTCTTCTAATACAGTTTAGTCACCCCAAATTCATAAAACTCTCCTTCTTTTCTGTAGGACTGAAGAGTTTAAATCAATTGCTTTACATATTGTATCTTGTATTGTTATTCTTTTTTTATGTTACCTAGTTATAGCATGAACGATCTACAGTAAGAACCTATATCTTACTCTTTTACATTGCTGACATATTACTCAATTATTTATTTTCTGTTGGTGGTGCTGTATGTTTGTGATATATAATATTTACACTTGTTTGGGGAAATATATAAATTGCCTTGGTTATTTTCCATCCCTTTCCTTACTCCCACCATTCCCTTCTCCATATCCAAAAAGCCAGATTCCCTGCTTCCTGCCATCTCTCCTTTATTTTATTCTTTAATTAGATTTTGTGTTTCTCAGATAAGAGAACCCTGGTGATATTTAACTTTCTGTCTGACTTCATTTAACATTACAGTTCAAAGTCATCAGTTTTTGTGCAAACCACATGAATTCATTCTTCTTTATAGTGGAGTAAAATAAGGTGTATTTCCTTTCTTCCTTCATCTTCTGATGGGTACTGAGGCTGTCTCCAGAGCGTACTGCCACACCTGTTATCAGGGCAAGATGACTTTAGCTCTGAGCACACTCCCAGAATGGTTGAGCTAGGTCACAGCTAATCTCAATTTGTTGTTTGCTGAAGAATCTGCACGTGGCAGAGCATAATGACTGTACTAGTTTTCCTGCCCAAAAACAATGTAGAACTATCCCCTCACCTCCTCACCAGTGGTGGCTGTTTTTCTGTGTCTTTGAAGATGGATGTTCTTGCTGAAATAAGATGGAATTTGAGAGTTGTTTGGTTTGCATTTCCCTAATAACTAAGGATGCTGAACATTTTTCATATACTTATTGCTCATTGTACTTCTTCACTAGAGAAGTGTTTATTCAGTTCTTTTGCTCCTTTTTTTCACTGGGCCATTTGTTTGGGGTATTTTGTTGAATTTTAGAAAGTTCTAAAATGGTCTAACCCTATTCCCCTGCAATCACCAAAAAAATGGATAATTAACATACAGTGAACAGGTAAAAGTGTGTGTGTGTGTGTGTGACTGTGTGTACACATCCATATATGTACACTTTTCGAGAAGCCAGGATTCTCTGTTTGGCAGCACAGCTGGAAATCAGTAACAACAAATACCTGCTAGAGAGGAATAACACGAAGGGTCACCTTTGGAAATCCAAAACTCTGTCAGAGGAAGGGAGGGCCTCTAAAAACAGAATACGGACTTGAGAAGTATCCAGAGCATGAAGGATAAATAAGAAGATGAAAGGAACAAACGGAATGGGGAGGAGGAAGAGGAAGAGTGGGGGAGAGAGAGGGGAAGGGGAAAAGAAGAGAACAGATTATATTAAGTAGTGCTCCCCATCACAGAACAGTTCAATGTTTAATTTTTACAAAATATTTTTAAAATTTTACCACCACAGGAACTGAGTTCTTCAGACCTTTAGAGGTTCATTCACTCCTTCACTCTCTCCATGAATGTTTACTGGGCGCTGTGTCCGTCAGGCACCACCCAGGAGATATTCCGGACTTTATAAGTGAGCAGAAGAATAAAACTACTTGCAGCAAAGTCGTAAGCTACACAGCAATTATAAATGAATAATCTAAAAGTCTTAAGAAAGACACAGTTTTCCAAACTTTCACTATTTTTTTCTGAATTAATCAGTGAAGCTCCAATTTCTTTTTCTTGTCCAACAACCATTATAACTTGATTTCTTGTTTTTCTTCTGCTGTGGATATTTCTCTAGAAAGCATAATTGGTATTATCAAATGGCTGTGAAACAGATTTCCCAAGAGTGGATTAAAAGGCTAGCTTACACTAAGCAGCTGATTTAAAAGACTCAGACTTAAAATTAGGTCTTGGGAATGTTTCTGAGTGAAGTCAAACAGCATATTTAAACTGAAATGGTCATGTTTTCTCTGGGTAGCCCCTCTGCACACTCAATTCCACCTCTTTTGTAGATCTCGTCACAGTGGCAATAATTCATCTAATAGTTACAAGCTCTGTAAGGCCCAGGCTGTCCTATTCACCACTAGTATTACCACAAGGGATAATACACATAATTCCTCAATAAGTATCTACTGTTTGACTCTTACAATTTCTTATTTTCATTTTTAATTTACTGGTACAGTTTAGATTTATATAATGATTACATTAATCACAGGGAATTTGTACCTGTACATGTACAAAAGGAATTTGAGTCCTTTTTTTATCCCATTCTCCTGCCCTCTCTTCTTCCCTTGCTTTTCCTTGTTTACAAAAGGCCTGTTTCCAATTTTTTCTTCTTTTCTCATTTTCATCTTTTTCTTTCCTTCCTTCCTTCCTTCCTTCCTTCCTTCCTTCCTTCCTTCCTTCCTTCCTGCCTGCCTGCCTTCCCCCCTCCCATCTCTCTTGTTCCCCCTTCCTTTTGTGTAATGGACAATGTGAAATAAAAATTGTGTACTTTCTTAAATGAATATCTAATAATAAATAACTTTTCAAAATTATTTTTTTGTCTATGTGAAATACTGCACTATAGATGGCACTGCTGCTGCCAGTCAAGGAAAGATCCCAAAAAGAAATATATTTCCAGAGGAAAGAGCAACACTAAGCCTTCAATTTATATTATTTTGCAGTTAAAAATAACACGCTTTGGAAAGTACCTTTACTGGTCAATAGTTTTCAGAAAACAGAACTATAATTTCTCAGCTGCTTACATCGTGAAACATTCTGGAGACTCATAAAGCTTTCACTGTTGCACATGAATGACGTATGGACTTCTATCAACCTAAGATATCAGTGTTTGTTTATGGAGATTTCTAAGGATTTAAAAAAAACTTTATTGTCATTTATTTTGGTCAGCTTTAAGTAAAGCCTAGACTTTTCATAAAGCACAGAGTGCTTTCTCTCTCTTTTTCAATAGCTCTAAGTCCTTAGCTGGTCATCCTGATTCCTAAGATTTTTTAACTGATAGAATTCTAGTCAGGCTTGATTAAATTGGCCGCCATGTGGACAAACATTTGGCAAGTGCGATGGCAGGCAGTGGGCCTAACTGGGTAAAAATGTCACTTTCATTTTCCTTCATAAAATCTATATTACCTGACCAAATACAGTTAAAGAAAATTAATATGCAAATGACATCAGTATACTATGATTCGTAAATAAATAGCTCAAATTTCAATCTCATGATATTTTAATCTTGAGACAAGAAGAAGGGACATTAAAGAAGCCATAATGTTATCCATATTACTATTTCTGAAATTCAAAACACGAAATCTTGCACAAAATGCATTTACCTTAGTGGTAGTTATAAACTAAAATGGACAAACTGTTATGTTGAAAGCATTACCATTAGCACTACCATTAGCACTACCATTTTGTATAAAACGGATAAAAGAAAGAAAAAGCCTTTGCAATGAAAATAATAAACTGATATTTAGATAAATAGTTTACCATATTATTTGGCACATATTTTTCACCTAAAATACTGGTGAATGAATATTACACCAAGAAAATACTGAAGATTTGTAAATAAAAATTGAAAGACAACTCAACTGTGGTAATGAAATACAGACTTTTACAGAAGCAATAAAATAAAGTTTGACTGATTTGTTTATTCTCTAACATGACTTTAAAAAAAAACTCTATAACTCTCATTATATAAGGCCAACACTGAATTCAAAGCCCAATATATTAAACTAGAGTCAGCATTTAAATGTCCCTGTGGAAAATGTTCAATGTTGTACAAAGGAGTACATTATTTGTAAATAATCATTACCAGATATCTTAGCCAAGTACTACAGTAACATGGGGAGGTTATCATAACACAGCTGGGAAATACAGGAGAAAACGTCTGGATTTGTGTTACTGCTCAGAGAAACTCAGATGGAGACATAGAGACAGATCTAGAGAAAATGACTGAAAGGAATAGTGACCTTTAGGAGCAAGTAATTAATAGACAATAATCCATTTCTTTATAGATCATGTGATGATTGCTGAGGAAAAGAGGGAGACTGAGAGACACTGGAAATAGTGAGGAGAAAAGAGAGAGGAGGAGGAGAGGTGAGGACATTTTTACTGTGCCTTTTTGAAAATTTGTATTCTTGTTTTCTCTTACCAAATGAAACATGTTCAACTGTCTTTCATACAATTATTTCTTTCTCTATCTGTAACTGTTTTGTAGGGTAAATAATTATTCATTTTAAATAGATATCTAATGGACAATTTTATTGGTAATATAAATTGTCACATTTTATATCAAAGAGTTGTCACCCTGTTCATAAAAACTTACACGTAATTATTCAAAAAGTAATTTTTATCTAATTTTACCTTAGTTCCTTTATGGTTATTATGTGTTATTTCTCAGATAACATTAAAAGTTGTATTCCTTTTTTGCAGAGGCTTCATATTTCTGACTTGGGTTTGAGGATAATTAACTAAAGTCTACTAAGTAAATAATTACATTAAACATGATGGGTCCAAACATCAGAATGTTCATATGACCCACTTCCTAGGCTCCCATTTTCAAGTCTATTAAGCAACAGATTAACTTCAAAATCTCTTGCTTGAGTGAGTATAATAAAGAAAACATGGTACACTAATGATTTAAACCCAAAGTAGTTTTATTTTTATGACTAAGACACCTGTTGCTTTTTCCAAACTTATTTTCATTAAATAGTGGAATGTTGATTTTGTTAGCCAAAGACATCAAAAGCTAAGAAAATAAACTTTTTTAGTAGAACCATTCTCCGAACACTCTGCCTGACACAAGTGATTATTACATGCTGCTCTTTCTCAGGATGGGGTTTTTATAGAACAGTTTACATTAATGTTTCAAGCTGACACGATTTATGTTTTCTATGTTGCTTATATATAAGGATGCATGTTTAACTTCTTTAAAACAACAGTGATATTGTTATGAAATATATAAAATTGATCTCTGCAAGAGGCAGCCTCTAAGAAACTGAACTTAATAAACAACTCATCATCGGCCTCTCAAAAAGAAATTACTGGTTTCCTGGGACCCAGAGTGGGCAGGACTGTGCTTCCCCAAAAGGGGAGTAGAGGAGATGAGCCCCACGAAGCATCTCTCAGCCCAGAGGCTCCTCTGGGCTCCACACAGTAGGAAGCCAGAGCCCGGGCAGAGCACAATGACTCCATTCACCTGAGGAGCCAGAAATTAGAGTCTGTTGCCATAAAAATGGCTGGGATTTATGAGGCAGAGTACTAAAGAAGAGATAACTGTGCAAAAAATGGCCCCAAGAGGGTAAGTCACTGGGTAAACACTACACTGTGCATGCTTGGAGAACAGTTCCACTAAGGCCTGGCAGAAAATCGCCAACGGAGGAGCCAGGCGCTACGATCTGAAGAGAAATCCAGATGTGGTCCCGCGTGTATTGAATGCAGAGTACTAACAGGAGGAAAGACCTCAGCCGGAAGCACACAACACTCTGGTGACAGCCTAAAAAGTCTACACCCACCATAACCACACTTAAAAATTAGGAGAAAAAGCATCCAGTTGACTCGCCAGTAAGTGAACTATCAGACCAAAAGTAAAAGTCCTTAAAGGAAGAGGAAAACTGCAGACTCTCATAGCATAGAAATTACAATGTCTACTACTTAATAAATAATTCCTAAATAAGTGAAATAACAGGAAAATTTGAGCCAGAGTGAAACAAACCATTAATACTTCAAGCGTGTTCTCAACAGGATCCTATTTCACTATCTTAAACAATAGGGCATATCAGGTATAATCCTTGGAAAATAGATCAACGATATCCATAAATAAGGCTTATTTTGATCCCAGAGGCAATTTAACTTCATCTAAAAGAAGATCCCTTGTGCTCGAAGAGCTGCTTCAGCTGTCACCCTCTGGCCCAAGCCCCCTGTCCACAGCAGCTGGTGACACACAGACCCGTGAACAGCAAGCTGTGCTTGCAGCACGGGAGGCCCGGCCAGTCACCAGACCTGGCCTGTCTTCCGTTCTGTCCTTTCTCTGTGCTAAAACATGCTCCCAGTTTCCCAGCCTCCAGCCTCCTTTACCCACTTGCACAGTGGGCAGGATTTAAACACTCTCTGCATGTCTTTCCTGCTTCGCGTCCTCATCCAACTGACCCACAGCTCTTTCTGGGCTACCTGTGTAGCTACCTGCCTCTTTCGCTGAGGAGAAACTCCTTGTTATGAGCTGAATTGGCTCTCCCAAGTTCCTCTGTTAGCCTTAAGCCCCCAGGGTGCCTCAGAGCCCATGAGACCAGGACTGTCAAGCAGACCCTAGTCTAGTGGGGCTCCTGTCCTCGAGGGAGAAGGCAGCCAGGCATCACATCGCACACACAGAGGACACTGTGGCAGGTCCAGAGCACCACCCAGGACAGACCAAGCCCCAGCACCTGGACAGACTTCAGCCCCATCCTGTCTGCGACATCACATTATGTTACAGCTAACAAACTCGACGACTCCTGGATACATTTTCACGTTTTCTGGAGCTTTTCAATCAACCTCCTTATGGCTGGAAAACTACCTTGACAATGCCACACCCACTAACACACCTTTTTTGTCCCTCGAAGTGCTGTCAGCCTGAAGGCAGACGTTGTACCTGCCACTGCTTCTTCCCAGTGATTATTAGACTATTGCATGGCGATCCTAAAGATGGACTCCGAACGAAAAACAGACATCAGGAGAGAAGAGGAGGCAGGAGGAGAGATCAGCAGGAAGAACAGGAGGCACGGGAGGTGGGGTGGGGCAGGCACTCTCACAGCTGAAAGCAAAGGTGGTAATGAGTTACTACAGAAATCAGTCTGGCCGCATGTGCCACACCTGCGTGAGACCCCAGTTCTCCCGTGCACCGCCCGTGCAACTCAGGCACAGCAATCTTGCAGCAAGAGTAACAGCACCTGCTTCATATCATGCTGGGTAGAATATATTAATACTTGGAAAGCCTTAGCCCGACACAGGAGATGCTGTCTAAGTGCTGGCCGTTCTCAAGGACGTTGAGTGTGGAGGGACTGCAAAGGATAAAGGACGCTGTGCCTGAGGCACACGTTACACGACTGAGAGCCGATTACCACGCATGTACCCAGAAGTTAAAGAGCAAGTGGAGGGCAGCTGGGCAACAATTTACAAAATGAGCAAACAAGAAAGGTCCCCCGTATCTGCTGTCAGGTAGATGAGAACTGTGCATGTTCCCCAGCTCAGAGGTTCACGTTTTCCATCTCACTAGGTCAAGGTGAGCTGAAAGGGGAACAAGACCTGGGCAGAGATCTCCAGCCTGCAGCTCCGGATCATCAGTGATGTATAAAACAAAGTGAGTGGAACCATCATTTGGAAAAAATATATACTAGAATAAATGCAGGCATGTAACAAAGGTTAAATAGTGTTTCCCACAACATTTGAATCGGTTATACACACACAGTATGCACACTCATTGGAAGGAAACATTCTTTCGGTGGGTCTGAGGAAAGGTTATCTGAAACAAAAGTCTTGTTGGACAGACTTCTCTTCTGAGGTGATAAGAAGAAAGGTCAGGGAACTGTGAGACTAATCTGCTTAGCAGAATTAATTCACCTGTATCTTATATTCATTCCAAACAAGCAGGTCACTAAAACATCATGTAGTTCGAGGACACACTAATAAGCAAAATAAATAGGTCACAGATATGTAAATATCATATCTTTTCTCTGGTATGAGAACCTATAGATGTAAATGAGCTCTAGAATGTAGGATGGATTTTGTGAAATGGGAGTTATTCAAAAGGAAAGTGGTAGGGAAAAGTAATGAGGGGAAAGAATAAATATGATTCAAAAAGAAGAAAGCATATGTATATAGGATGTGGGGGGTTGTGGGGTGGGTAGGGATATGGGTAAAAGTGAGAATTAACTTGCATCATAGACTAGTACAAATTCCCCAATGTTGAGTGTGATTGTGAGCTGTATATAAAATGTACCAATAAGAATTCAATTTAAAACATTATGTATAATCCTTCAATTTTAAAATAAATTATAAGTTTATAGTGATTAAATAAATGGATTAGCTTTAAAATCTTACAGCTTAAATTTTTATTTTTTCTTTATGTTACTTATGTGGTAAGTAGATCACTCTTGAAGAGTCCTGTGGGATGTCCACTCGATGTTAATTAAACATAACAACTGGCTTCCACATGCCCATGTTACCTAATGTGGGTTATTTAAAACCTCCTCCAGAGTCACCTGTTCTTCCTGACAGTGTCTTCTAAGCACAGGTTTGGAGCTCAGGGTGCGGCCTGGCTCCCTGGACAGTGCGGCTGTGCATCAGCCACATGCTAGGCACCAATCCGCTCGTCTGTGTTTCTGTGGCTCCACTGTGTCCTGGACATTTAAAATCTGAGGTCCTCAAGCACGGATCTGGCACCTCACATTTTACACTGTTGGTTTTCACTGCCAGCCTGCTGTCTGCCCACTGGTGTAAGGTGGCACACTGGGAAGCCAGATGGTTGGGGCTCGGGGGGGAACCACCCGGCCCTCAGGCGGCTTTGTGGCAGCCCAGCTTACTAGCTTACTAGCCTTCCTTACTTACCACCCTTGCTTACTAGCCCTCTCCAAGTAGTTCAAGTTGTCATTTCTCACCTTGGACCCAAGACCCTGCACAGTCGCCTTTGCCTTTGGGTTTCTCTCTGCACTTGACTCGGAGTTGTCTTTCTAAAATGTCAGGGAGCACTATGACTTCCAGCGACTTTCTCACAGCCACCATACACTCCAAGCCTGGAACCTGTGCTTCTCTGCGACAGTCAGCTCGCTAGACAGCTCACTCCTTATTCCCCTAACACCTGCATCACCCACCGCTGCTTCTCTACTGATGGTTCAGTTCAGACACATCTCCTGTAATAGACAGTGCAGGGATATTTCCTTTCAGTGACATTTTCTATATAGCATTTAAAACTCATGGAATAATCATTCATTTTTATTTAATGTCTATTGAGCATGGTCTACAATCAAAGCACTATTATTTCTACTTGCTATTTCACATTGTGATTGTTTAGATGCTTTTCTCTTCCACTAGACACAGTCTCATTTAAAGCAGCATTGCCAGAGCCAGGCCTTGGGTCCAGCATCTAACACGCAATCAACAGACACTGGAGTAAAAAAATTGATTCAAAACTAACACATTATTTTCTGCTAGTTCTGAATAATTCCTATCATCCTAATTAAATGTTAAATCCTGTGAGAACAGAATCATGAGGCGTTTCATTTTTAATGGCACAGTCTAGTGTGAATAGGAATATGACATCTTTCCTAAGGACACTGGAGCCCACTTAGGAGCTGCCTGAAAGATGGGCTCATTAGCACCTCTTCGGAGAGCCCTAGCAATTAGCCATTCCTTAAAGGAGACGTTAACACTATTTTGCTCTCCTCTGAACTTCATAACTTCTGTATCTTAGTCACCTTTACACCTCCTGACACATGGCTGATGTACTTTGTTACTAATGGGCTGCAGGACCCCACGGCTAAAGGATTACTCAAGCTTGCTTTTTATGGAAAATAAATTGATTTATAAGGAAAGACCAAGCTTACTTTGATATTGGAAACATCACTTTTGCAATTACAATTCTCTCATACACTCATATATACACATAGATGAACACTGCGTACATTATTTTCTATCTCATTCTTTATTGTTTTTTTTTTTAAATTAGGCTACAAATGGTCACATTTGTTCAGGAAAGAGCATTATGAGAGTTTACTAACATCTACTGACCCAAATAAACACTAAAAGAATTATTGGAGCATAGTAGCTTTGTTCAAATTTTGAAAATGCCCAGAAGTAGAAAGGCTCAATTTTTTTCTTACAACAATTCACAATTTTTTGAAGCCTGGTGGATTCATCCCAAAATTCAAAAGCATTCACTCAAGAACAGAGAGTTACTTACCTGAGGGCCATCACTATATTTCTTGTGTCAAATTGTATCTTGTCAATTTCTACTAGGATTAAATTCCAAGGCTGTTTTAAGAATGTTTAAATTATTACAATAAACATTAAACAATTCAATATATGTAACACTGGTGTTTCTTACCATCACCACCATGACCAATAGTAATAGTAACACTGGTAAACAATGTTGGTATACATTCTTTTGTTTTTTTAAGTATATGAGAGGGATGGTATTAAATTATATGAATATTTATTCAGATGTAATAATGGCTGATATATAAAATACTTCTATTAAAGAGGCTTAAATTTAAGCTTCTTTAAACCTATAGTCTTCAGTTCATTATGGAGAAAACGGGGGTTAAAGAGACCTAAGAAAAATATCCACACCACACAGCTCTAGATGAAACCCAACGCCAAATCAGAGGAACCAGCTCCAGCTGGTCAGTCTCTTGACCCTTGAGAAGGTCTCTTTGATGATATTTCTAGATTATCCTTCCTGATGGGCAGAATCAAGTACTATAGGGGTTCGCAAAAAAACAGAAAAGAAACCAACCTGTGGTTTCAGCAGTGAGTGGTTTGTATATTTCTTGCAGTATGACTGGGATGACAATGGTTGGGAGAAAACTCAGGAAGAATCTTCCATCAAAACAACAGTTACCTCCTGGCACATTGTCAGCTCTCACAACCTCATTATGGAATAAAGCAAGTACTAACTGCATTGGAAAACTAGTACTACTCTTTAGATCTATTCTTTCTAATTTTTTTCCTTAACTTTTCCAAGTTAACCAAATGAGATGCAGTGAGGTTAATAAAAAATTGCCTTGATCAGAGTTAAAGAATTGGTAGAACTAGCCCTAGATCCTTATGCTATAAAGAACTGTGCCATAATGAACTGAGTAATTACAGCTGATTGCTGGAATTTATCTATTTAAAAAGATCTAACACTGGGTGTGGTGACTACCTGTAATCCTAGCACTCAAGAAGCAGAGGCAGGAGGATTGCTGAGTTCGAGGCTTGCCTGGGCTACATAGTGAGCTCAGGGCCAGCCTGAACTACAAATCAAGACCCTATCTCAAAACAAAACAAAACAAAACAAAACAAAACAAAACAAAACAAAACAAAACAAAAGATCTAGCTCTAGGAAGTAATGCCCAAATCCAAGAAAGACACATCTAATCTGGGACGGCTGTGTTTTCTTGATAAGGGAAAGAGCCACTTTATATTCTATTAAAACAATTCCCCAAAAGTGATCCAGTTGACCATCAACAACAGCAACTTTCTCTATGTATCCAAGGATGAGAAAAAACTGAGACTCTTGTTCTGTCTTTGGATTATTTCCAGAGAAAAATCAAAATCAGTTAGACACTTCTGTCAGCCTATTGAACAAATAAGCAGAGAATATATGATTTTTCAATTCAAAGTTGCAAAAATAAGGAGGATTTATATTGACACTAGATTTGTTAAACTATAAAGATTCTTTGCAGATTGATTCTGTGTGTCCAACCAACTTTCAAATGATGGCTTAACAACTATTTTCCAGCAGGGTAAGTGGCTACCTATCTTCTTTGATTTCAATATTCATTACTTTCTCTTAGAACCCTGTATAAACATAGGTGTTGATTGAGAGGAAAGGGCTTGAATGATGAAGTGAGCAGTTGGATGGCTCGGGCTTGGTTTTCTACTCACAAATGAAATCAAACTGGCTGTGTATCTTACCCACTGTGTGACTGTGGACAAACCACTTCCCCTTTCCTGACACGAGAGCTCCAAGGCCCAATACTGACTGGCCAAGATAAAGTGAGATAAACCTTGTAAGGCACTTGGCTGCACAGACTCACTTTGAGCTCAGTCTCCCATTGTTCTTTTTGACTGGAAAGTTAGGAGACTTGGTGACCTTACTCTTGAGTATATTCTACAGTTTACTGAGGAGGTATGAAATTATTATTAAAAAGTGATTTAGGTGAAAAGAGGTAACAGAGACCACTATATCCAAAAATATCTAGGGAGGCACAACTAGTTGGTCCTCTGGATTTGATAATATTCTAGGCTCTAGCTTTATGGAGAGGAAGAGATAATGAGAAATCATTTTTTTTGGGGGGGTGTCCAACAGAATAGATGTAAAGTAGGTTATTTTGTAGGGAATGCCATTTAAAAAGACCTTATTACACGTTGTAAAGCCCTGAAGTGCAGGGACCTGTGACTCACTTAAACTGTAGCAGGGACAGGGCCAGGACTGTGGGCCTCGCTGGGGTTTATGATCAATCACAGTCAATGAGTCTGTGAGTAAGTGGGACACCAGCCCATGGACGGGGTATGAATGGAGCCTTTTAGGCTAATTTGGGTAGAACAGAGTGTTTAAATGAGTGTTATGAAGCTGGGAGAAAAACAACTAGTATAAACCATACTTTATTCTCCTAAAGTAGGTAGGAAATTGTGCCAAATAAAAGTCATAACTGCTGGGCTTTGTTTAGCAATGTGACTTTGCTAAAATAAACTCTTAGGTAATCTTGATATTATGCCAGATATTAATGAGAAGAGCTCAAATTTGTCAACATTTTAAGAATGGCATTTAAACATAGCAGGTAAAATGATTTGAAAAGAATAATCAATTATAAATGTTTTTTATTGGATTTCCCTTGAATGTATTCCATTATGCTACAAAAAACATATTAATCACTTAATAAACAAAATGTTAAGAACTTTCTCTGTGTGGGAAACTGCCCAGGGTGATACAGCAAAAGCCCAGTTTGACTCAACTACATTTTACACACAGAGAAGAACAGTATAAGAAACAAAAAACTGGCTCTAAAGACTTTGTCAAATGTATAAATTCTGACTTGAACTTAAATGAATATCACTCATAAGAATAACTCTAGTCTGTGTACCCTAAAATTTTAAGTACTTTTAATACATGTGGCTTCCAGAATCCTTGCCTAACATATAGGTGAAGGATGAGCATCATTATTCACAATAAAAAGTAAATAAAAGAGTAGCGAGGAGCTCTCAGCTCACATTTTAAATCTTTTCATTAAACTAGGCTAGGCATCCTTTCCTTACAGATATGTATTTTCATGATGCTGAAACTGAAACAAGATGAGATTAAAATCCTGAACCATCTAAAACATGTAGGTTGTTATACTTGATGTGATATTTAAACAGAAAAATAGAGCAATACACAAATGGTCCACGTGGAAAAGGCAATGCTTTTTAGAAAAGGGTAACTGTTCCTTTTCAGAATTACAAAAAATGGTGGTTAAAAGATATCTTATTTTCCTTCTAAGAAAGAACAAGTGTTCTTAAAGATCATAATTTTATTTTAATATTTGGTATCTAAATAAACATGAAGTGAAGTAACAGAAAAATGCCAGCATAGTACTGGTGCTTCATTTTATGTTCCAAAGCAATGTACTCTTTATTCTAAGTTATCAAGGAACCCAGCTGCCAAGCACACACTTGGTAATGTCAGCTATTAGAACTTGGCTTTGCACATATGGGCTTTCCAACAGACAGCAACATGTCTATGGAAGGCTCATCTAACTGTCAGGTGCTATTTTTGTTCATTTTCTTTACCTTTGGAAGTAAAAAAAAAAAAAAAGGATAAAAGACATGTTGTCACTTAAAAATTAATTTAAAAAATAATTCATTGGGGCCAGAGGGTTAGCTCAGTGGTTCCGGCGCCTGCCTCCCAAGCGCAAGGACCTGAGTTCGATCCCCGGTAACCACATATAATGCTGGGCGTGGAGACACGCCCACCAACAATCAACACCGCATACCACAATTCCGGATGTAGTGGCTCACGCCTGTAATCCCAGCACTCGGGAGGCAGAGACAGGAGGATTGCTGAGTTTGCAGCGGCTTGCTGGGCACCATAGTGAGCTCAGGGCCAGCCTGAACTACAACGCAAGACCCTGTCTAAAAAAAAAAAAATAATAATAATTAATTCTGATTTCCTTTGTAATAGAAATTACAGTAAGTATAGAAGGCTTTGTACACAGTCACTTGAGACATTATTCATGTAAATCTTGACCACAATGAGAGAAAAGTTTGATTTTATTTTATGTTGTAAAGTTGTATCACAAGGTAGCATAGAAAGTATTCTAAATGCATTGGAAAGCCTAAATAAAACTTCAAATTTTTTCACATGGAAAGACATATTAATCAGCTTTTGAAATTTGCTGTTATTAAAGAAAATTAGAGTTTGGCACAAAGTAATACTATTTTTATTTTTTAAAACCTTCCCAAATGATACTAATTTTATTTTAAATGTAATTTTACCTAACTTCATCATTTCAGATTCCAAACAGAATATGCTATAAATATCACTATGAAACAGGACAATCAATAAAAAGAAAAACTGCATAGAGTCATTTCAGTAAACACTATTTATTAAAGAACTAATTTAATTTCATTTAAATTAATTCTAATATAGGACAAATTTTAAAGTAGCTTTTATCAAATACTGTTATGCATTTATTTAATTTTTCACTTCTCATGTTCTGCTGGAAATTAATTAACTTTCTAATAATTCAAATATTGAAATGTAGAAAATGGTGGATGCTGTAGTCCTAATTTAATGAAAATAAAACAGCCTACCAATTACCATATTAAATATGGAAGAATATGTAAATAAACTAGCCTAATTTTTATTAACTCAGTTTTATCCTAATTTATTTGGCCATAAATACTCATCTTTTGCAAAAAAAAGTTTCATTTTGTCTCTTGGAATATATCTCAAAGTGAAGTTAATTTCTAAGGTGTTATTTCTCTATGTCAAATATATCCTCTTGTTTCTGCTCAATATAACCTAGTTTTTCCCTTTCAAAGGAAAACCATGAAAGATGCCTTCACAACAGAGCAAATAGTATCATTCTCCAGTTCACACTGTTAGAAATCCTTGATTTCCCATCCCCCATCACTGCTGTAAGTCTCAGCATTCTTAGTGTGATCAAGACGCTACCCTGAAGCATCACAGTACTGCCAGCGCTATATGCAGGGGACCACTGCACATGTTAATGCCTGCAACTCAAGGCCAGCTCTTGCGATACATTTTTACAGTTACCATTCAGACTGTGACATCGTTCTCAGCTCCCTTCCAATGCTTCTGGAGAATTCGATGTCCAATGACAGGAAGTGATGCATTGTAGTAAGAGAGGTGGAAAGTGTGAACTCTAGTGTTTACATTCTGGAGTTGCTTCTGTTGATTTTATCACTTTTGGTGGGATTTTGCAACGTTAATGTGCATTGACAGCTTCTACTGGGTTCTCATTTCTGCACCATAAGAACTGAGTTATATTAGGTTGAAACTTGAGATAGGCCAATATTTTTTGCCATTATTGATACAGCATAGATAACACTGTGCTACAAATAATGTTAGTAGGCCCATCACCTCTCATTACATCTTAAAGAAAAAGGAGAGTGTAACATGTTTAACATGAAAGGGAAAAGAGGCCATCACAAGAGGTCCTACAGAGAAAAGGGCAGCCAAACTGATGAAGCAAAGTTATACTTAAAACAAGCATCTCGAGATCACATCGTTCTGACCAGGATGTGTTTTACCTTCAACAATAACATGACAAGTAGAATTGTAAGGTTTTTTGTTTTGTTTTGTCCCCCTATAAATGATATCTTTTATATGCCTTATCTATCTTATCTCCATTTAGAATGTTGAGTGTCACCAGGGTTTCCTCTGCTTTTTACCACAAGGCTTTAGTTTCATGGATTTGGAGTTTCACACTGGACCCTTCATCTGACCACTTTACCAGAGCCTGTTCTGTTTCCTACACCATGTGTTCAGAGCCTGCGTGGCTAGCCTATTGATGTCTGTCCTTCACACATCCCCAGGTTCAAGAGCTAAATTGTGGTAAGTATCCCATCAATGCTGGTGGGCTGACTGCATTCCACAGACCCATCACTGTAAACTTTTGATCTTAAATATGGCTGAAAGGCTATGTTGATGAATGGGCTCATGGGGCTACATGTGCTCTTGGTGGTGGGGGTTCCTGTCACAATCACAGAGAGATGAGAGCACTTAGATTGCCTTTAGACAGATTCTCAGCTGGTTCAGACATCACATTTCTTTCAACTCAGTAATGGCTTGCACTTTTATAGAGCCAGTAAAAGTGTTTGTCTTCACTTTGGTAGCACAAACTAAAAAACGATCCAGGTATTTTAAAGTTGACTTTACTACAGTGAATTTTTAAAAATCTTTTATGCATCTAATAACACTCCATTATTCTCACACTCAAGGTCACACATAGGTCCTTAGATATTCTGACCTAAAGATCCACTTACATTAAGAGCTTCATGAAGATTTAGTAGTACAATTTTCTGTTTTCTTTTAGCTTTAGCTACACTGGGGCCAATAATTCATTTGAGTTAATTTCCGTATTTTATGTTAAGCACACATCTGAGTTGGTCCTATTTCTATGTGGATGTTGAATGTCCAAGACTATTTGTGAGAAAGATCCTTCTCCCAGGAAGCTGTCTTGGCAACTTTGCTGACAATCAGCCTATCATAACCAAAGAGTTTGTCTCTAGGCTCTCAACTCCGATGGTGACGGCACTGAGGGGAGGTGCAGTCAGAGCTGAGAGCCTACTCTGGAGCATCTGGGCTCTGCTTTGTACTTTGATGCTAGAAGAGCAATTTTATGTGTTTCCCCCATGTGCTTTCCTCTTCTGTGCAGAACTTCCAATACAAGGCTGAACAAAATGATATCAAAGGGAGAAAAGTCCAGTAACTCAGCATTAATTTTGATTACAGTTGTGAGCTTTTGCCTAAATGTCTTTATCAGCTTGAGAAGCTTTCTGACAAGTCCTCCTTTGTTGAGTCTTTGTTATTATTGCATGTTGTGCCATGGAGTGTTCTTTCAGTATCTCCTGAGATGGTCACACGGTTTTTGTACATTATCCCATTACTAAGACAAACTAATCAGTTAGAAAGATGAACTTCACTTGGTTATAATCTGCACTTTCACTGTGTATTCTTGCCCTTACTTTGTTAATATTTTGTTTAGAATTTCTGCGGCCATGCTGGTATTGGACATTAGACTATAGTTTTTTTTTCTTTTTCCAGGGGTAGTCTGGCTGTGATTATGGCAATATCCACTTCATAGAGAGAGATGAAAAGTACTCTGTTTTCTGAAGGAGTTTATCATGGGTTCATACTAGTTTATTCTTTAAAATTATGAAGACAACATCAATGAAGCCATCTGAGTGTAGGGTTTACATTGTGCAAGTATTTAAAATTACTAATTCCATATTTTATTATTTAATCTAATTCAGATTACTGTGCTCTTAACATTGGTTAAACATAGAAACTTTGTCCTATTCCTGTCATACATATGAGTGGATATGTATGAGTGCATGTATGTACCTATTTTGTAATCCTAACATATTGTGGTAACAACATGGCACAGTGTGGTGTCAAACAATTAAAATAATTTTTAAAAATATATATTTACAAAGAATTTTAGGTCAAATATTTTGTTTTCAGTTACTTTTATTTTTTCCTATAGAATCATGACTCCATTCTATATCTTGTCTTTTCAACCAGAAGGGTTTCCTTTAGCATTTCTTATGAGGTAGATTAACAACAAAAGTCTTCGTTAACAACACTTCTTCATTTCAACTTCATTTTGAAAGACACTGCTGGGATAAAACTTTGGCTGACCTTTCCCTTTTCTTTCGGGACTCTGTATGTCTACCCTCTGCACACTGGCCTCCACTGCTCCAGATGAGAAGTCTGCCATCCATAACTCTGATGCTCTCCATACGTGGCAGTTAATGGGGTGCAGAATCTGCTATCAAGATTGTCTGTCAATGGCTTTCAAACCTGTTGGGCCATGATGGTGTATGTGTGTCACACACATCTGTTGGCATTTTTCTTACTAACAGTTTCCTGAGATTTTTGAGCTGCTCGTTCCTTTTCATAAAATTTGGAAGATTCTGGATATTACTTTATCAAGTATTTTTCTATTGTTTTCTTATTCCTGCCATTCTTAAATCTGTTTACCTGAAGCTTTCCCACAGACTTCAGGGGATTTGTTTGTTCTTTTTGATATTTTGTTCATTTGTGTTTCCATATCATCTGCACTACTGATCTGCCATCAAGTGAATCAATGTTTTTGTTTTTGCCATCTTGAATCTATTGTTGAACTGCTCTAATGAATTTTATATTTTACTATTGTATCTTCTACTCTTGAATTTCCATTTTGTTCTTGTCTTAAATAATTTTATACCTCCTTATTTAGAACTTTTATTGATACATTTTTATCATATTCTTGTTTAATTCTTTAAACATGTTTTCCTTGAGTTCTCTGAATATATTTATAATTATGCTTTGAAGTCTTTCACTACCAAATTCAACATCTGGGGACAATGTGAAAGTTTCCATTGACTACTTTTGCTTTCCTGAAGTATAGAATACACTTTGCTGTTTCTTTAAATACCTAATTTTGTTGAAAATTAGACAAGTTAAATAATAAATTGTATCAACCTTTAGGCATGTTTTTCTTTCTGAAATTTGCTATCTTTTTCTTTGCTTTACTTGTTTATTTAATAACTGGGTTAAATGTTGAAAATCTTTTCTGCTTATGATGAGCAACCACTCTTTTTTCATGTTTTCTGTTTTGTTTTATTTAACTCTAGCTTCCAAGGGGTTGCCTTTGTGTTCAAATGTCAGTCAATGTAATAGTTTGGGCTCAAATTCATACAGTAAGCCAATTTTATTGTTCTTTTCTTTAAACGAGTAGGGGAAACCACTCAAAGCTCAGGTTCTTTCCATTTTCCTTCATGCAGGTGTACACCATCAGTGTAGTCCAGAACTATATGAACACCTTGGGCCCTTTTAGTTTCTATCTCTAATGTGCACTCACATCATCAGCCAGGAATGTGTTTTCTCATGTTAAGGACAACCTCAGGTTACAAGTTCCACTGGTGAAGCCTATGCAGCCACTGTGGCCATGTTTGTTACTTCCAGTTACTGGCAGTGTCTCAGGGTGTGAATGTTGCACTCTGCTGCAAACTGAGTGTGTGTCTTCAGCCCAAACTGGGCAGCTATCAATCCTCATAGTCTGCAAGTTGTGGCAGGAGCTCTATACAGACCAAGGTCTGGAAGAGCCAGGAAGCAGCAGTGGGAAATCATAGGCAAGACACAGATTCCCAGCTTTTATCCATTTTTAAGCATAGTTATTATATTGCTATCTGCCTTTTGTCAACATATGTATATCCATAAATTCCCCATGATGAATATGTTTATTATCTCCTGCAACCATACATACATTGACAAAAAATTGGGAATATTTGTTTCCTTCTTTTTTTGGTCAATTTTATATTCATAGTTGTTTTTAGGGGAAAGTGTTTGGGAAACTTTGGACCTATCCATAATCAGAGACAAATACTTTTAGCAGAATTTCTTTGTTCTTATCTCTTCAAGAATTTATAAAGACATAAAGTTGGTTGTTCATGAGGTCATATCAAAGTCACATTTAATACTAGGGTAAGGAGAGCTTTGCTAGAAAATGTCAGTATAGTGAGTTCACAGGTAAATAAATAATACGTCAGAAAATGAAGCAATTAACATACAGAGGAATGATCTCAATACAAATATGTGCAGTATAAAATTATTTTCTTGAGCTAAATATCACGTGGTCTTTTATTTGTTTGATTTAATGATGTAGACTATCTTTCTGAAGCAATTATATACAAATAGGATTTTTCTTCTCTATAAGAAAATAAGGTGTTCTTAATATTCTCTTGTATAAAGGACAATTCTCTCAGTGTTAGCAAATTTCCAAAAGTTTTTATATTTTAAAAGTGTATATTCAAAGGTTACCATTGTAATGTTTTGCTTTTTCATTCTTCTCCCCTGTGTAACCAAGAGTGATGCACTTAACATTTCTAGGCCTTTCTCAGCTCCAGAAAAAATGGTGGACTTGACTTAGAACATCTAGAATTACAGGAAATCTATATTTCTGAAGCTATAATGTCATTCCTAGCAACGATGGTTACATACCAGGGCCCATGGCTGCTAATAAATACAGTTAAGTTGCCTTTTCAGATTGGAGACAGATTTTATTGAGATGAGCTTTTTATTTAGAACACATGAGTAAGTGTGCTGATACTACACATGCTGGGTGAGATGGAGAACATAATCTGTGATTCTGAAGTGGAGTTTCTGAGTAATCTCTTTGGCAGGACATGCTGTTGCCCCCTCTGTGGGTAGACAGTCACTGTTTCAAGCAACAAGCCCTTTGATACTTGGAAATTTTGGATTCTGTTCTATTTTTAAAGACAACTATATCAGTATTCATCAACTGTTTGACATAGCCATTCATTTATTTTCAAAAAGGCTATTCTATTACCACACTTCCTTTCAGGAAGCCCACCAACTAAGTGGAAGCTCAAATGACTGATAGCAGTTACACAGGGACCTTCCTGTTGGTTAAGAAGCAGGATTAATTAAACTAATGTGCTAAATTTCAGGGTGATATCTATGCAGAGAAGTAAAAGGAAAGCTTATTCTATTTTTTTCTTTATGGCTTGGACCTCTACTATAAAGATAAGGAAGTTCATTCTAGAATAAAATTTTATCTATAATTTAAATAAAGTTGATTCAGCTATTCTCTAAGAAATATTGTTGGAAATAGTTATTCAAAACATTGATCATTTATCAACATAATTAGTGGCCACTAAAATAACTCACCTTGTGAGAGATAACTAATATAAGGAATCAGCTAAGCCTAACTTCAAAGGACTTCATCAGAAAAGATCTGTGTCTGGGAAATAAATCTAATTTTCCACTAATATTTTCATTCTATTTATATAATATTAAGATGAAGAAATGTTTCACAATAATAAATAAAATAAATAATAAAATTCTTGACTATTCATATATATTTAAAAATCTGTTTCACAGGCAATTTTACCATTTATCAGTGCATCACAATGGTTCTACAACCATATTTTAAAGACCAGCATGAGGATAAATTCTCTTTGAGGTTCTATCTGTCATTATTGAAGCAAATGAAAGTCCATTTAGGTGAAGTACTTTTAAGTTTTGATCCCTGCTGTATTAAAAGTGTTGTGTCTCTCTGTAGTTTGGTGAGATTCTGTTATTCATCAAGATAAACTCAGATATTTCTTCAAAGTGGATCCAAAGAAACAGGTTGTTTCTTATAGAGAACATTATTTCAAAAATTCTTTAATAAACCAGCAGATTTCTACTGAACAGCAACACTGTCAGAAGGAGAAGTTCAAACCCCAGGATTTTCTCAAAACCTACCAGGAACTTATATCAACCAGAGGGGTGGAAGTGACCCAAGCATCTGGAACTTCAGCTGTATAGACCACAACTCTCTGACCTACAATGATCTTGATCCAAAATAAAATGAAAAACCTATAAACTCCAGGGGCTTTGAACAGAGCCATAGTTTAAGAAATAAGGTGACTAATATCATTGCCATCTATCTAGAAACTTCAGAAGGCAAGATCCAGGGAGAGTAAATTTTGCTACAGAAAAATACAAAATGTATTTTGGGGGTGACATTGTCTGTGGTGCTCAAGTTTATCCTTACATACAACAGGCACCTCATTTAGCTAATAAAGGAAGTGTTTTGGAGGCTTTTCATGTTAGATAGTATAGTGTGTAAGAGCACAGTGTAGTTTACTAGATTGGACTGTTCACCATTAATTCTTTCCTCAAAAATCCTATTAACATGGGAAAATTTTAAACTTGGAAGAAGATGAAAGCAAGAAAATTGACCTTTCATTCATAAATATGCTATGTATCAAATTCTTTCCAAACAACAGTATCTCTACCCTACTTCTTCATATATACTTAAAAATAAATAGATTTCCCCAGTGAATGCAGTATGATCATTAAATGATCCTGATTTTGCTAAACATCTACCATTATGTAGGAAATGGACTGAACAAGTCATGAGGAATGTGGGGTATTTAATAACTAATAGTGAAAATTTCATTTCTATAATGAAATTACTACCAAATCACACTTTCAGCAACTTGGAAAAATGGCTTTCTCAAAGAGTAAATTTATTAATCCCTATTAATCTTTCTTTTGCTTTACTGTATAGAAAATACACAGGAAACTGCAATACATGCAACAGATTCACATGGATTACTATCCACTTATATTATAAGATGAAGATGGTGGAATAAATTCTGGAAGAAAAGGTTTGTCTGCCCCAAACACACAGGTGTACTGTAGAGAATGCCCAAAAGATGAAACAATGCTTTAAAAAAATCAGGAAGTATACCACAGACTAAAAATGAATTTGTTTCCACAGAAGATGGAGAGGTACAAGATCCATTGTATCATGTAATATACATCACTTCACTTCAGATCTATGGAACCTTGTACTTCAGTATCAAATATTTTTTATCTAAGATTTCTTTTGTATGTTTGCATATATCAGCTTTCTGAACATTTCTTTCTCATGCAGAAGAGATAAAACTTCTAATAAAACCATTCTTAACTCCTGACATCAAAAACTTGCCAAAAGCAAGTAAAATGCAAAAAGAAAACAAAAAATTAGAACCAGAGATGTATTTATCGAATATATAGTAAACTAGATATGAGGTAAAGAAATAACGACAAGTAAAATATAGGAAACATACAGAATAAACTCAGAGAAGAGAAAAATTCTGCCAAATTTAAAATACTACAATTATAGCTTAAAGCTTTGCTTAA
This sequence comes from Thryonomys swinderianus, assembly GCA_004025085.1. Taxonomy (NCBI): domain Eukaryota; kingdom Metazoa; phylum Chordata; class Mammalia; order Rodentia; family Thryonomyidae; genus Thryonomys; species Thryonomys swinderianus. The sequence goes on from PVIC010008761.1 coordinate 30,562, forward strand.
AATAGACTGAACACATAAAAGGCCTCCTTCTCATATATCCATTTTTTACTGTACATTTTCTTTTCAACAATAATTTTCTTCTACTTTAAATGTTGGAGAGAGATACTCTGGATAAGGAACAAAATGAAAAAACCACTGAGCCTAATACAACTTCTGAGATCCTAAACTGGAAAGATACAGGTTCTCTTTCTTTCTGATCTCTGGGCTGCATTTGATTATTTTAAGAATTATTTCATTTCAAATGGTGTGAAATGTAAAACAAGTACAGCCTGCAAATGGGAACAAATCTAATTCTTTTGTTTGTTTGTTTGTTTTTTGAGACAGGGTCTCGCTTTGTAGTTTTTGGGCTGGCTCTGAGCTCACTATGTAGTCCAGGCAAGCCTCGAACTCAGCAATCCTCCTGTCTCTGCCTCCCGAGTGATGGGATTACAGGCGTGCGCCACCATGCCTGGCTAAATCTAATTCTTATAGTTAAAAGTGTGTATGTGCACCTGTGTGTGTGTGTGGTTGTGTGACCAAAGTCAAATCTAGAGTCACATTAATCAATAAACTGGTCTAAACCTCAGTCCATTCCACGCCCATCAGTTATCTCACATCTTTGTTTATCTACACCAGTGGAAGTGCCCTTCTCCTCCCTAAACCCACCCTCTAGCTCTCAGAGGGTCTGGTCCATCATCTGCTCAGGGACAATTCCTCAACTCTTCCCCTCTTTGCTGCCTTTAGAACCAGAGGCTGTATAACCTCTCTACTCACTCTCATCTGCATAAAAACATTATTTCTTCCCTCTAGAAACAAGACCAAACATTGCTTTTCCTTGTTTACCCTGCTGGTTGCTACTGCGTCTCTCTTCTTTAGAGTAAACCTTGCTGAGGTGTTGCCTGGATGTCTTCCCACCTCCAGGTCTCTCCCCTGCAGCGCAACTGCCTCCCGCCCTCTGCCATCTCCCCCCAGGGGCACATGCAGGCCCCCGGGGCGCTGACACTGTCCGCATCCTCAGCTCCTCACTTCCCAGCCCCGTCTGCCAGGTTCCCCTCAGCCGGGCACTGTCCACTCTTCCAGCCCCTGCCGCGCTCGGGCTCCGGACACGTGTGTGAGGGCAGTCGTGGCAGGGGCTGCTCCTCTCAGCCTTCGTTCACGGTGCTCGCCCTGGGAGCCTGCAGCCTCTGAACACAGCCTGCTCGCGGCTCAGCCCTAAGCTCCCCTCCCCCTCCCCACACCGTGGACTGTCTTCCTGTCTCCTGCACATTGCTCAGCTCTTGCCATCTCACATTCTGTTCCTAACAGAGCAGCCAGGCCACAGCTGAGCAGAGTCACATTGCTCCTTCAG
>PVIC010008761.1:31988-47476 GCA_004025085.1 Thryonomys swinderianus
TTTTTTCCTGTTTGACATACTTTTCCCCCAGACAGACTTGTCCTCTTTTCTAGACCCCTGCTAACATCACAGTTCTTATCCCTTTTCCCACCTTGACATTTTTTTTCCAGAATAGAATTTAACTTCCACACAGACTGATTTTGTATTTCACTCAGTACTGCCCAAAAACATTTCCTGGTACCTATTGAGGACTCTCAATTATTTCCTAAATGAATGAAATTATTTTCATATAACATTAGGTTTTGGTCAAGAACACTGCTTCTCCTAATCCTCAGAAATGGATGAACTTTATAAAATAACCCACGATTTAAACAAAGACCAGCTCGGCAGAGGATCTGCAGAACCAAGACTCAGCACATCACACTGAACTGCCACTTTCCCCTTTCTTCTCCCCAGGGTGAGCCTTTCCTGAAAAGCTCAGGAGGTCTCAACTTGAGAGTCTTCTCACCCACCCTGGGAGGGCCTGCTACAGGCCCCTGCACTCCCTCTGTGAGACAGAAACACAAACACTGAGAACAGCCAGCTTGGAGCGGGCGCCACTCAGAGTGGGCACCCTCGCTTCCTGAGCACAGTACATCCTGGTGTGTGTGCAGTTCGCTTGCCTTGTTGCTAACAAACTGCTGCATTTTACAATAAACAGTCATTACTGTAGTTTGAGAGTGTACACCAACAAATCGTAGAGAATTTTTGTGGAAGATCTTTTTTAAGAGTGATTTCATTATGGCTTCTCATCAACAGCAGGATAAACCTATGTAATGTATAACCGAGAAAATGAACTGATTTTTCTCACCTGGAGCTGACACAGAGGGCTCAGACCTGTCTCCACTTTCCTCATCAGTACTTTCATCATACATGGGATCTCGGGCAGCTGGGACATCACAGTTGGCTGTAGCTTTTCTAGAAACAGAAAGGAGGAACTGAATATCACTGGGTGACACTTGGTTGGATATCAAATTTACCCCTAATTAGTTAGTGAAAATATTCCCAGAAAACGGTCCTAATTCGAAAAACATACAGTGAAATATGTATGATTTAGATGAAACCACTTTAAAGGCTGTATATGAATGCTCCTAAGAATGCATTTTTCTTTTATCTAACAATCTAGATGATGGTTAGTGCTCATGATAATTCATTGCTGAATCAGTTTTTATCACATTATTTTTATATCAAATACTGTTCTAATAGATTATCTGTGTGGGCCACAGAGCGCTTGGTATTTTAATAATCCTAAACCAGTTCTCAAATTCCATTTGCTTGTTCCAAAAGGGAGACATAGTTTAAATGACTTATCCAGTGTCCATCAGGGATGGAACAGCACCTGAAGTAGGATGAGATGACATTGCACATTTTACTTCTTAGACTTCACAAAGAACAGATTCTCATCTTGTGCTCTTGCTTATGCATAAAAAATTGCAAGTGTTTGAAGCCACCAGCCAACTGTCACCAATAAATTTTTCCTTAGGACCCAAGTGCATGTCAAGTCTCACAAGAAATTTGTCACAATGAAGAGAGAGGACTGCACCCTCAGACAACATAAATAATCACCACCTGATTCTAGAGTGAACTGTGACTTACACAGCAAGATTACAAATATGTATGGATGAAAAAAAATTTTTAATTTATGTCTCTTTATTAATGGTGACTAAAAATTAATTAAATAATAGACAAGGTTATGGTCATTTCCTAGGTTAAGTCTGGGTGAGACAGAATGCAGACAGGGAAAGGTTTCCTGGGATCTCTCAGTCCCACTTCATCCCTGACTCAGCCCAGACCATCAAACCCAGCGATCCTAAAGTTCTCATAGTGTTACAAGTCAGTACCTCACTTTAATGGAGTTTTTTAATAAATTCTATTATATTTATGGATTTTTCATCAATACCTTTCACATCCCATATTCCTTTCCAGTTCTTGAACTTCATTTAACAATTTATGCAAGCTTCTGATTTTTGACTTCTTCTCATTCAACACCAGAATAAACCGCTTGTACAGATCAGTCTCCAAGCCTTCCTTGGCACTCACACATTTTTCAAGTCTAAAAAAATTAAACAAGTTATTTAGTCTAATACACAAGAAGATTTTAAAACATGTTTCAAGGACAATAGAATTAAGATCATTTTGTATGTATGCTTTAACTGACTTGACCGTTTTAGAGGTACTAAATAAATCTTCAAAGAATTATTGCTCACTAGAATTCACAATTTATAAACTGAGATAAAATCAAAATTGAAATTAGTAGAAAATAAAACTTTTAAAAAATCAAAATGCCTAAATGTAATAATTCCCATCTCTGATTTATTTGCAAAAGAATGTTTTCATATGAGGAATTTCAAACACAAAACTATTGCATATTTTCTCCATCTTTAATTAATATGACAGAACAGGAACCAGGATCTTGTTTGTCATAAGGCCATAAACTTAAGCTGCTTGATTTTTGTACTGGATGATAAACAGCTCCACAAGAAGAATGTGACTTATCAAAGTCTATCTCTACAACCCATAACCACATGCTCACAAACATACATTAAACACACACACACACACACAATTAAAGTACCCTACTTGATATTTCCAAGGAGACACTAATAAAAGAGCAAATGTAAAACAATGTATGTTTTTATTTATTTATTTATTTATTTATTTATTTATTTATTTATTTATTTATTTATTTATTTATTTGAGACAGGGTCTCGCTTTATAGTTCAGGCTGGCCCTAAGCTCACTATGTAGCCCAGGCAAGCCTCAAACTCAGCAATCCTCCTGCCTCTGCCTCCCAAGTGCTGGGATTACAAGGGTGAGCCCAACACCTGGCTCTAATTTTATAAAATAAGATAAAATTCAGGTAAAATTATAGAACTCTCTATTATAATTTTCTATAATACTCATGAATTAATAGATACACTGTATTTATTTTAATCTCACCAAAGATATAGAAGGTAGAAAAAAACAAACCAGCAGAAGTTGTATATACTTGATGTATGTGTGTATATACATACCAGAAATAAACACCTATTTAATAGATTTAAATATAATTTATTTCATGAAAATAATCTTTAAAATGTGATCTAGTTCCATCTTGTTTTCTTCCTACAATACTGTTTATTTATAATTCTACTTTTTTTACATAGGTGTCTATAGCTATTTACCTATCTATTCAAACACATACATCAGTAGTAATATGTGTGTAAAAAGTGGCAGGAATCAGCCTCCCAAGAAGGGGCTCTGACCAGTGATATCTCTAGGTGTCTACAGATCTTCCTGGTCAGCAGTTTGAACCATGCGGCCTTGACCATGGCCAGTCTCTGCAGAAGTGGATCTTAAGATCATGGCATTCCAGCTGGGCGCCATGGCTGCCTATGTCCTTGCTCTGAAGGAAAATGGCTGAGCAAGAAGGCGATAAGCAGTATCTTATACAGAAACGAAGCACCAGTGATTCTGAACATAATCACATGTCACTTAAGAAAGGGAACACCTTTTGAGAAATGCATCATTTAGGCAGTTGTGGTTTGTACAACACCAGAGTCCATCTGCATGAACCTAGGTGGTGCAGGGTAGTGTTTGGCGAACCTACAGCACATGTGCCGCAACTGGCTATTGGTTATCACTGAAAGCTCTATAAGGTTTGGCATCCCAGGATACATCAATCACTTGACACGGCGACTTTGTGCAACCAAGAGATACTAAACATGAGACTCACAAGCATGCTACTCGGTACATTGAGTTACAGAATCTTTCTTGTTTTCAGGGAGCAGAAAACATACACTTTAAAGTATTAACAAAAGTATAATGGAGTAAATAGATGAGTCACTCAGTTGTTTGCATCCATTATCCAGTACTGTGCACCTGCTACCTCTGCTGGTGCTACACTCTAAATGACTGGTGTTTGTTTGTAGTACATTTGTTTATACCAACATGACATAGTGAATCACTGTAGGCACCATCCTACAAGCTAGGCTCAAACCTGGCCAAGGGGTAATAAAAATGAAAGGTAAAGAGACACAGAATCAGGTTAAATTCTGGGGGTCAGGGGGCTCACGTCTCCCTTCTACCTAGAGCCCTTAGTGTCTGGTGCACCTTGGCTTTATTCACTCAGACACGGGCATGAGGAATTAAAGTCCACAGGACTCACCTGTCTCCTCCTTCCATGGTGCTTTTCTGGGCAAACAACTCAACCCCAAGTGTTTCCACATCTCCCTGAAGCGTGCCAGCGCACATGCATGCCCTCTTTCTCCTCAGTGCTCATGAAGAGGCCAGTCAGGCCTCAGTCTTCCCATCTGATTTCCACGCATCATGATGCTAGAACAGCAACATTGTTGGGCCACAGGGATTTTCCAGCTCTGTTTTAAGCTTGTGATTAAAACATACAATCTGTGTCCTTTGTTACCTGAAAGATACCCTACATGACTGGACTACATACACTTTCTGCTCACTTGATACTACTTGCCATTGTAGCAATAATACACTTCACCTTCAGTGGCTTTTCTAAGACTCTGTTATAAAAATATCAATATAACTTATTTCTTTTAACAAGTATTTCTTTCAACAAAAAGAACTATACCTAAAAATTTGGGAAAAAAAGACCCCAAAGGGAAGAGGTACTGTGAATGTTGATGCTTATTTTAAGAAAGGAAATATACCTGCATTTATGGTTCAGATATAAGGTGTTACATAAGCATGTTTTTATTTCTAGGCAGTATTCTCTAATGCAATACAAATTTTAAATGTGCAAATTAGAACATACATACATAACACTAAAATATATCAATGTACAATTATAAAACTCAAACATGTTAAAAGTAAAAAATATACATAAAGCAGACAATAAGAATCTTGTATAATATTAAACTATGTTATCTTCCTTTTTAGAAATGACAGCCAATTAATAATATATGATTAAAACCCACATTTAACTACCATGTAATCATTTTTTAAAATTCTTGACTTGATGTACAGGATAATGTACATGTATCACATATCGCATTAATACTTAAAGCTCTATTAAAAGCAATATTTTATAATATTCTAACATTTAAAATATCAAAATAGGGGGCCGGAGATTTAGCTCAGTGGTTCCAGTGCCTGCCTCACAAGCACAAGGCCTTGAGTTCGATCCTCAGTAACCACATACAATGCTGGGCGTGGTGACTCACACCCACCAGAAATCAATACCACATACCACAGTGCCAGGCGTGGTGGCTCATGCCTGTAATCCCAGCACTCAGGAGGCAGAGACAGGAGGATTGCTGAGTTCAAGGCTTGCCTGGGCTACATAGTGAGCTCAGGGCCAGCCTAAACTACAAAGCGAGACTCTGTCTCAAAAAAAAAAAAAATCAAAATAAAATTCCACCTAATTTTCATAAAACATATTGCTAACCTAATTATCAGTATCAGAACTACATTGTCAAAAACACCATCACTGGGAGAGGAAAACAAAAGTAACAGAACAACTGGCATCATGGGTGTTAAGTGTTTGGTTTTAGCAAATCTTTAATACCTTTTGGAAACCAAACTTGTAATCACTAAAGTGGGCAACACTTTCCAGAAAACTTGAGAGTGGCGGTTGGCTGAGAATACTGTAAAGAGTCACAGGATGCAGATTTACTCCTAGTACACTCTCAGCAGACTGAGAAAATAGCATGCATTCATTCTCTCTCCAGTCACCAGAGTACAAAGGGGACTTGCTCCACCTTACCTAAAGCCAGTCCTCTCCTATAACACTGTGAGGTCACCTTGCTTTCCTGCAAGCCCCTTGCTTCCAGATTTGGGAAGGAATTACTACTGGGTGAGACCATTTATTTGGGCAGAGGCAGAGGATTCACTGCTCAGCATAGGACACTAACAGTATGCCTATGCCACTACAGCAGCACCCAGAGCAGGCTGCAGCTTGTGCAAAGATCATGTCCACGGCAGACTGGATGAAGTTGAAAATGACATCGACAGGAGAGGCCTGGTGACATTTATCAATCACCATGACAACAGTTTCATCAGTAACCTTCACAGTAAGGCACCAAGAACCCCAGCCAAAAAACAATAATATTTAAAAGGGTTAAAACATATAGAAAAATAATGACTATCAATAAAATATTTGGGGCTGGAAAAAAAATCAAGGAAAGCATCAAAAACAGTAACAGAGAAGAGCAAAGACAAAGAATATCATGCAGAAAAGAAACCCAAAGTAAAATGACACATGAAATGAAAGCCCCAAATAGAACAATAGATACATAAATGTGAACATATGTTCCAGATACAGTGTAGTAATCATGATATTAATAGTCACTCTTGGCCAGATTCAGATCTAGGTCAGGGTTGTATAGCAGAAGAAAATCTGAGCAGAGCTAAGAGGCCAAAGAATGCCAAAAAGGACTGGAAAAGAAAGCAGTGGTGCAGATTTAATAAGGCTGTGAGCCATGAAGAAGATGGTGAACAGCTGTTCCTCATCCTTTCTGGTGACAGAACAAGAGGAAATGGCCTTCAACTGTGCCACAAAAGGTTCAGGTTACCACGAGATGGAAGTGCAGATCAGAGTTCTGACGGCCCCCAAGCACTGGGAAGGGCTACAGAGACGCACGACGGTATCTCCTGAGTTCTTTAAAAAATCACACTGATTTCATCTGGCGATAATATGAGTCTACCTTGAAGGCAGAGAGACAAAGTAAAACAGCTTTCAAGGTCTTCTAATGATTCCATGAGTGTCAATTCAATTCACTGAGAACTGCCTCCAATTATGGGTTTAATAACTATAACTCAGAATAAAGCCAGAGAATTTCTAAATTGAGGTCTGAGAGCAAACAAAAGACCTATTCAGTAACATGGAACTTGAGAGCTGTTATTTGAAATTAAGGAGGAAAACCCAATGAAATAAATATAGCTAATAACCTAGCTATTCATATACAAGTTCCCTAATGTTTCTTACTTTGTTTAAAATTGCACAAAATTAATCCAGTAATGCCACTTGTTCAAAATGGAACAAAACCACAATTACTAAATAGTAACTAACTACAAGTAATAGCAAATATGCATGCTAAAGTCTATGCATTAAAACTCATTGTTTACTAACCCTACAATTCCTTACTCCTTTTCAAGTCTCGTTTATTCCTCACTATCATTCCAAATGCAAATGCTTTTCTAGTTAGCTCTGGTCAATAGTGACCCATATTCAAATACCAAAGTACATGCAAAAATATCTACAAAAAGTAAAGGAAAAGTATCCACAACTCCAGAAACACACTACATACACTATTAACACTCCGTTTTCTCCACTATTAACACTCCATTTATAGGAGAGTATAAACACACAGAATAGTGAATTTTGCAAACAATGGGATAGAATTCATATTTTTTTGGTAATGCACATGTCTCCCCTCAAAAGATATTATTTACATATTTTTATTTTATTTTAATTTTTTTTCTGAGACAGGGTCTCAATTTGTAGTTCAGGCTGGCCCTGAGCCTAGGCAATCCTTGAACTCACAGCAGTTCTCCTGCCTCTGCCTCCCAGGTGCCACCATGCCTGGCACTGTGATGTATGGTACTGATTGCTGATGGCATGAAACACCATGCCTGGCACTGCGGTATGTGGCTACCAGGGATCAAACTTGGTACTTTGTGCTTGCAAGGCATATGCTGGAACCACTGAGCTAAATCCAGAGTCCAATATTATCTATATTTTTATGTTAATGAGCACATGCCTACATGAATAGTTTTTGTTTTTAGTATATTCTATTTGTCTTTAAATATATGCCAGACCCTTGGCTACAAGGGAATTTGTATCTCTGTGTCCTTCTTCCTTCTGTAATGCCACCTCCCCTCTGTGTGCAGCTGGGTTGCTGTTGGGAAGAAGTGAAGGATCACAGACAGAAGAGTAGTGTGCCCTGAAAACTAAATTGGGGCTGGGCCTAGCATCATCGCCCCAAACCTAGTCATTTTCAAGTTTTTGTGTTTCCAGTTCCCTAACTCAGTATACACATGTCCTGTTTCTAAACTCTCTATAGCAGTGGTAGCGAACCTATGGCACATGTTGGTCTGGGCACACACACACACACACACACACACACACACACACACACACACACACACAGCCTTCCCTCTATAGGCACATGAGCCAAGTCACCGCAGCACCTCAGCCTTCCAGTTTAATTGCAGTGCTGGCACTTTGCGTCTGGGGTTGCAGTTTGGGCCCTCATTCTCTGTAAGGTTCGCCATCTCTGTTCTGAAGAGTTGGAGTCAATACACACCGAATGGAAAACTGGAGCTAGACTGATGGGCGGGAACACAAGGCAAGCCCAGCTTGGCCGGACCAAGATGTACTTAGAGTTTCCTTAATGTGCTCACTTTCTCCCTGCCTAAGAGAGGAAAGCACATGGGAGAAATGCATAGAACTACTCCTGTAACACCCAAGTACAAAGCAGAGCCCGGGTGCTCCAGAGTGGGCTCTCAGCTCTGACTGAGCCTCGCCTCAGTCCCATTTCCCTCAGAGCCTGCAGGGCACAGCTGAGCCAGCGTGAGACTGCCACCAAAGCAGACAGCAGGGGTAGTGCCATAACAGGAGACAGGACATAGGCCGTGCTTTTCAGCACATAGGAAATCTCCAGCCACAGCAAAGACAAAAGCCTTTTCGGGGAGTTTAGAAAGAGCAAATCACACATCTGTGATCCACATAATCTGTGTGTCCCTCTCGGCTGCTGCCTCTGTATCCCTCTCAGCACAGGGCGCGATTGTTCCCTGCTTTGTCACCCTCCCCTGCTGCTCTCAATTCCAGGGTGGTGCTGCTGAATACTGATGAGACAATACTGCTTTCAACCTCTGGTAGACATTTTAGAGCAATTTGTTCAAGTACCAAGTACCCAGTTTGCATTTCTGTGGGCAATTTGTGGGTCAGATGTCCTATTACCATGGAGATATTTTGAGTTTTAAATATGAAAAATAATGGATTATCATGACCAGAGTGTGTCTCCTTTAATTTGATTCATTTCATATATAAAATTGAACTCAAACTGAGCCTGAAGAATGCTTTGCAGAATACACATTTGATCCAGATTCATGTGGCATCATAATATATAAACTTTGAAGTGTCCTCATCTTTGTAGTTTACATATTATTACATAAAATTGGAGATAAAACTAATTTTGATCAAAGAGACAAGAGAAATACTTCCTTTATAAATAAAGGAAAACTAAATATAACCAGGTATAGCAACTGAACTTTACATGGTTTGCACTAATTAATGAACATTATTCAATGTATAGAAGAATAATTTCTTACTTTCAATATGGCATACACATACAAACTTCTGTAAAACCCTTGGCTCTGTTTCAACAGCTCCCTTATTAATGTCCCATAGAGAGGAATCACAATGTTTACTATACAAACATTCTAAATAAGATACATATTCTTATGCTTGAGAGCAAATAGCTCAAATGAAAGAAGAAAATTCTACTGGGTATCATCATTATTATCATTATTATATATGGGCCATATAGTTAGGGCAAGAGTTATACACACTCATATGCTTATCACACAGTCTCTGATGAATATAGTTCACCACTATATTTTATTTTCTTCAAATTATCTTTTCCATAATAAAATGGTGCAAAGTACACAGTAGGCCAGCTTATTTGAGAAAGATATGTTCTGAGGAGTTATGTAGCCTTTTTCTTCATCACTTAAAAAATGAGAGGTAAAATCAGGAAAATAGTTCTATCCAGTAGCCAAAATTGTTTTATCTTTTACAAGAGTTTGTAGTATGAATTTATAATCAATCAGGACAAATAAGATTGTTGTTAAAGCTAGACAAACATTGCTTACTATAGTTGCCATTCATTGGCTCCAAACTGGAAGTCAATTGAATTCACTTATATTTCATGGGATATCATATTTATTAATATGCTCATCAACACTGCTCATCAACCCCAAGCCTCACTACTCAAGTTTTTAATCATTACAATAATGGGTTCAGATCCTTATGCCAATTACTTACTTTTCTTAAGTCTGTTTGTCCTACCAAATTCTGGATAACTCAAAACTGTTAATACACTCACAATTTGGAATAGTCACTAATAACTTGGTTTAATAATATCAAGAAAGGTATAAATCACTGCTTTCATTTTAAAAGAGGATGGTCCACATATATCACAAATGTCATTCACTTAGACCCACGCAGTATGAAGCGCTCAGGGGTTTTCTAATGCATGCATGTGCACACCTAGGCACTCACCGGTCCTGGACATCGCTCCAGTCTCTCAAGAGTCTTTCATTTTCTCTCTGCAGGTGCTCGTTCTTGGCTGTGTTTTCTGCAATGTTGTCCAAGAAGTAACAGATAAGTTCTCTAAGGACCTCAGCAGGGTTTGCAACTTTCTCTAGGTTGAAGGAACAAAGGCTAAACTGAAATGGAAGGAAAATGTGATTACTTTGAGGATAATATCAGAGTTGAGCAATCCGGTTGTAAACATACACAATTTCTTCTAAGAAGGAAAAAAGTAAAGATTCAGATCAGTGCATTTACCGCATATTTATGCAGTGGACAAAAAACCAGGGCTACTTCCTTAAGTTTGTCATATAAATCAACAAATAATCTAAATATAATCATTACATCAAGTCACTCGTCCTCATAGAAAACAACATAAATACCATTAGACATATTACACCATCTGTTCACAAAAACCTGTTCAGAATAAGAAAAGGAATTATATATATGAGGATGTTTATCTCTAGAATCTGTAAATATAGTCAACTGCAATTATTGAAGAAATATCAATATTCTTATAATAGTTAATAGGTAGTTTCAGGAAATAACAAGCAGGTGGACATCACACACACTTTACCCAAAGACTAAAATTTATTACCACATATTAGCAATAATAATGTTAATTGTCAAGCTTCACTACTTTTACATAAGGGTAGGACTTAAATGTATGGTGATTCCCCTTTCAAAGAAAATAGCACAATACAGTTTTCACTATCAGAAGGGAATACAGGTACTGCTCATTTGGCTGCTAAGAATAATGAAATAATTAGTAATAACAATTATAATATTCCTTAATATTAAAATGAGAATTATTATAACAAATTAGAAAATAACTATTACTACACAGTCATCGTGCCTTGTGAATTTCAGAGCCCACAAGCACAGATTCATCTGCTCATCAAATCTTCACCTGTTCTTCAGAGCTGAGGTTCAGAGCTTGTACTCTACCTGTCAAGAGGATAAATCCAAGCTCCTATGACACCCAGCTGTTATCCTGTTTCCTGACATAAAAATGCATAGGCACTAATGACAACAAGATCCAGTTCGGAATTTTGAAAAGAGATTTGAAGTCACCAAGTAGGTACACAAGAATAAAATGGAGAGTCTTTTGTTAGTGTTTAGGGTTTAGCATTTTGGTTCCTAGATCACTACTTTCTCTGATGTTACATATCTACTGAGAATATTTCCAAAGTACATCACCTTTAAGAGTGTTGCTTAACAGAGAAAAACCCAACCAAAAAAGAAAACTACAGGCCAATCTCTCTAATGAACATTGATGCAAAAATCCTCAATAAAATATTGGCAAACAAACAGAATACAGAGAGTTATCAAGAAGATCATGCACCCTGATCAAGTTGATTTTATCCCAGGGATGCAAGGCTGGTGTAACATATGTAAATCAAAAATGTAATACACTATATTAACAGATTCAAGGACAAAAACCATATGGTCATCTCAATAGATGCAGAAAAAGCATTTGACAAAATCCAACACCTATTCATGATTAAAACCCTACAAAGAATCAGAATAGATGGACTTTATCTCAAACTTATACAAACTATTTACAAGAAACCAACAGCCAGCATCATACTAAATGGGCAACAACTGAAACCTTTTACACTAAGATCAGGAATGAGACAAGGATGTCCACTGTCACCACTCTTGTTCAATAGTGCTGGAAACATTACCCACAGCAATTAGGCAAGACAAAGAAATAAAAGGAATAAAGATAGGTAAGGAAGAAGTTATTACTCACCAATGTTATTACTCACCAATGTTATTACAGTAAACTGTTATTACTCACCAATGATATGATCCTCTATATAGAGGATCCTAAGAACTCAATCAAAAGACTGCTAGATTTACTTGCCAAATTCAGTAGTGTAGCTAGATATAAGGTCAATGCTCAAAAATCAACAGCCTTTGTATATACAAACAACACTCACTGAAAGAGAATTTGGGGAATCACTCCATTTCACAATAGTAACAGGAAAAATGAAATATCTAGGAATCAATCTAACAAAGTAGGTGAAAGACTTACTCTGAAAACTACAGGACTCTGAAAAAGGAGATAGAGGAGGATATCAGAAAATGCAAAGACATCCCATGTTCCCAGGTAGGGAGAACAACATCATCAAAATGGCTGTATTCCCACAACTACTATATAGATTCAATGGAATTCCAATGGAAATCCCAACACCATACTTCATAGAGCTAGAGAAAATAATCCAAAAATTCATCTGGAACCACAAGAGACCTAGAATAGCAAAAGCAATTCTAAGTAACCAGGACATGGCAGTAGGTATTACGATCCCCAACCTAAAATTATACTATAAAGCCACTGTGATAAAAACCGCATGGTTGGGGGCCGGAGATTTAGCTCAGTGGTTCCAGCACCTACCTCGAAAGCACAAGGTCCTGAGTTTGCTCCCTGGTAACCACATACAAAGCTGGGCATGGTGACTGACACTCACCAGCAATCAATAACACATACCACAGTGCTGGGTGTGGTGGCTCATGCCTGTAATCCCAGCATTCGGGAGGCAGAGACATGAGGATTGCTGAGTTCGAGGCTTGCCTGGGCTACATGGTAAGCTCAGGGCCAGCTTGAACTACAAAGCGAGATCCTGTCTCAAAAACAAAACAAAAAAACTGCACGGTCTTGGCAAAGTAACAGACCTGAGGACCAGTGGAATAGATTAGAAGATCCAGAAAGAATTCCAGATACACTAAGCCACCTCATCTTTGATAAAGGAGCCAAACATTCTCAATGAAAGAAAGACCACCTCTTTAACAAATGGTGCTGGAAAAACTGGGCTAACCTGCCAAAAACTAAAGCTGGACCTATCTCTTTCACCATGCACTAAATCAAAATCACAATGGATTCAAGACTTCAACATTAAAACAGAAACAATAAACCTGCTCCAAAACAGGTTAGGTAAAACTCTTGGAGACATTGGCTTAGGCAGAGACTTCATGAACAAAACCTCTATAGCATGAGAACTAGCAGAAAGAAACAACAAATGGGATCTCATCCTACTAAAAAGCTTCTGCACAGCAAAAGAAACACTGGCACAGCCAAGAGACAACCAACAACATGGGAAAAAAAAATCTTGACTAGCTGTTGCTCAGACAAAGGGCTATTATCTAGAATATATATAAAGAACTTAAACAAATAAGTCCCCCCAAGTTTAAAGACCCAATTCAAAAATGGGCATCTGAAATGAACAGACACTTCTCAGAGGAAGAATTGAAAGCAGCCAAGAAGTATATGAAGAGATGTTCAATATCACTAGTCATTCAAGAGATGCAGATGAAAACAACACTGAGATTCCATTTCACTCCACAAAGAATGGCTGCTATTGTGAAATTAAACAATGATAAATGCTGACAAGGCTGCGGGGAAAAAGGAATCCTTCTCCACTGTTGGTGGGATTGCAGACTTGTGCAACCAATGTGGAGATAAGTATGGAGATTCCTCAGAAAACTAGGATTAGAGGTCCCATTTGACCCTGCTATTCCTCTGCTAGGAATATACTCAAAGGAATTGAAAGAATCATTTCATAAAGACATATGTGTACCCATGTTCATAGCAGCTCAGTTTGTGATAGCCCAATCTTGGAAACAACCCAGATGCCCATCAACTGGAAACTGGATAAAGAAGGTGCGCACACGCGCGCGCGTGTGTGTGTGTGTGTGTGTGCGTGTGTGTGTGTGTTTAATAAAATGGAGTATTACTCTGCCATAAAGAATGACGTTTCATTCATTTATATGCAAATGGACACACCTTGAGGGCACTTAATAAGTGAAATAAATAGGTCACAGATATGTAAATACCATATCTTTTCCCTGGTATGAGAACCTGTAGATGTAAATGAGTTCTAGAATGTATGATAGATTTTGTGAAATAGGAAATACTCACAGGGTATGTTGAATGTGGTAGGGGAAAGTAATGAGGGAAAAGAATAAATATGATTTGAAAAGAGAAAGACAGCACATGTATATAGTGGGTAAGGGGTTGTAGGGTGGGTTGGGATATGGGTAAAAATGAGAACTAACATGTGTCATTACTGGTACAAATTCCCCAATGTTGATTGTGATCATGAGCTGTATGTAATACGTACCAATAAAAAATTCAATTGAAAAAAAGAGTGTTGCTCAAAATGTTAGAGATTGAGAAATTAACATTGGTTGAATTCTAGGAGAAAATTTTACTACTGAATTTACAAACAAAACTACAAGTTACTACAACAGAGGCTCAACTTTTGTAATCTAAGTGGAATTTTTCAAATGATTTCAGGCAATTCCTTTAATGTAGTCTCATTTAGATGTAGAATTCCAGAGAGTACAGTATACTTGCTAACTTACTTTAAATGTTCAGCTAGGAAAACATGCATAGAAGATTATTTAATATTATAGAAATCCTGCCGAAAGGTTGTTACTGATGCTTCCTAAAAAAGAGACACTTATACTTGCTTAGAATGTAAAAAAGAGGCTTTTATATGATATTACACACATATTTTAGAGGATTAAATGCTAATGTTCAAGCCACAAAGAAATTACGCATACACTGATACGTGTATATTTTTAAAAAATAATTCCCAAGATCATGTCTGTTTAACCCTTTAGTTTATCTTGTCTTTCCTGTCACTTAGCAAAAGAAGAGCAATGAGATCTCTTTTCCCTTTATTTCGGAAAGAACACATAATTGTATTTGACTGATATTTTCCCTAAATTAAGTAACTTGAGAAATTCTTAACAAAGACTTAAAAATAGTCTAAAAATTTATTCAGTTGATATTATTTCACATTATTTGCCACACCTGATGTTTAAAATCTCTTAGAATAAAATGGCCTTTTAGTTTTCTCATAATAAAACATGAGTCCATTTAATAAGCATAAATTTAAATGAGGAAGTTTTATTTATGTGAAGAATAAATTGAAAGAAAACTGAAGCATTTACCTTTAAAGTTTCTATGAATATAAGCACATAAAAATGTTAGACAAAGGTCACCTATAGAAAATTACTTTTTGAGTTGATATAAAAAAGTAAGCTTTTCTGCAATCCCACCAACAGTGGAGAAGGGTTCCTTTCTCCCCACAGCCACGCCAGCATTTATCGTTGGTTGACTTTGTGATCACGGCCATTCTTTGTGGAGTGAGATGAAATCTCAATGTTGTTTTCATTTGCATCTCTCAAATGACCAGTGATGTTGAACATTTCTTCATGTGTTTCTTGGCTGCTTTGA
>PVIC010008762.1:0-16103 GCA_004025085.1 Thryonomys swinderianus
CACATAAAGTTACCACCAATGTTGGTTTCTTTTTAATCTCTATTAATTCTTTTAGTTATTATACTTCTAAAACCACAAGTTAAAAAATTCATTTAGGTAAAATTAAAGACCAAATAATATCACAGGCCACATTCCAGGGTTCCATGAAGGATTAACTTTGTTAGAATAAGGCAAGTAATTAAGTCTTGATAGAATCTCTACCCAGCAGTACCTCCTCCTCCTACACCGAGTCAGTTATAAAAATGATGCTTGTCACTATTGGAAGCAGCATCTATACGGCTGGGAAAGAGAATGGGGTCAGGTCTAACTCAAATTTAAAGCTTTCCTTTTCCTCTCATTTATGCTCATGGGCAAGAGCAATCAAAGTTACTAAATTCGTGCAAGATGAGGGTTGACTAAAGACAGCTCCTTTCCTGCAGTACTCACCAGTAGAGACAGACACAGTGTCAGCACAGGGTGGGCCTGGGCAGTTGGACAGGTTGGGGAGGAAATGCTTTGGCACAAGTCACTCATGCCACAAACATAAGGAAAGTAGAAGAGGACACAAGTCCAAAAGGCTTCTCTTTGCTTGAAATTCTCTTTGTGTCCCAGGTTAGCTTTTTTGTTTAAGAAGTGGCCAGCACAATAATGAAGCACCATCTTTTGGTAGATGAATAAAATAGTAACATTAAAAATACAGATGAGAGAGAAAGACTCTTCAGTATAAATTAACTTATTCAACGGGGGGAATCATTGCCAATTAGGGCAAGTGGGAGTCGTGATATAGGTAACTCTCTGTCCTAGGGGTTGAGTGACGTCTGCTTCCTGTCCTAGAATCCCAGTGAGTCAGCAGAAAGACATACTAATTAGTGCAGACTCCACACTCCCCAGTAGTACTATCAGATCCCCAGAGCAGGGCAGGAGGCCAGACTTTGAAACCTGCCCTTTTTTAAATTTAAAACCCACACTACTATTCCTCCAAAACAAAGTTCTAATATTCTCTTTTATCTTTGACTCAATGCCAAATGAAGGCTTTCACATTTCAACTGATTTATGAGTAAGAAGAGATGGAGACAAATGATTAAATGCATTTTCCCCCTTCTGCTTATGATTACACTGGGAAAATCTTTTGTATCTAAGCCAAAACAACTCAAGTGTTCTTTCTAGATTCCATATCCCCAATGAAAGACCCAGCAGCTTCCTCCAATACCCTCTATCTCTGGAGCTCTACTCAGAAAAATGGGGACCTGTTCTCCTGCCATCTCCAGAGAAAAGCCCAAGGGGCAAGAGATACATTTTAGATGGGACTGAGTCCCATTCCTGTGCAAATTTGCATATTTAGTATTGAAAGGACACTTGTAGCCTGTTGAGAAAAACATTTTGGGGCAGAAGGAGTGAGAGTTTCCAGGTTCTGGGGATTGCTTTGCTGCTATCTACAGTAAGCTAATCAGAAACAAATTCAAGGCAGTAGCAAAAAAATCACAAAATATGTGTCTTAGCCAGGCGTGGTGGCTCACGTCTGTAATCCCAGCACTCGGGAGGCAGAGACAGGAGGATTGCTGAGTTCGAGGCTTGCCTAGGCTACATAGTGAACTCAGGGCCAGCCTGAACTACAAAGCGAGACCCTGTCTCAAAAAAAAAAAAAAAAAATATGTGTGTCTTGTACAGCATACTATAGCACTCCAGGCCTCAGGTTCCTTTTCAGTCTATATAGCCAAGCAGGATGCCCCCTAAGGGCTCTTGCAATGTTAAATCTCCATGATCAGTCACCAGCATATCACCAATGCCATACTTACACCAGTTCATACTTACTCAACAGTTTAGAATTTCATTGTCACAAACATTATCCCTCTCCTCGGCCCTTATCATTATTCTAAGATAAAATAAGAGGTGAGATAACTGAAAAGGTCAACAATGAATTATCATGATTCATCAGATAAAGTACAGGTTTTCTTGGGGTTCCAACTCTGACCCTGATACTGTTGAAGGTAGAACAGGTTATCACTGATTCTGTAAACAGACAAGAGATCTAGTAAGCTTTACCTCATCTGTTTAATGAGGATACTGAACTAGAAGCTTTTAGTGTCCCTGCCAGCATTTCCCCCAAGTGGATCTATAAAATACAAGCAAATTAGCCAGAATCAACCCACCCTGTGATCTAATCATTTCCTTGAATAACCTGCCTGCAGATATCCTCCTTGTCACCTAGCACTCTGAGTTTGAATACAGAATTTATACTTCCTTTTTGTCCACTTAAAGTATTCTGTTTATACCATTGCTAAATCTGTTGGCATCTGCCCAGATAATGAATATTTGTAACTCTGCTGGGTCTTCTTTCACTAGGTTTGATGATAAAAGTGTTATGGTACACATTTTCCATGGAAGTCTCTAAGACCCCATCTCTCCATAGCCCGTGCTAATGAACACTGACAGAGTTAGGACTGTTTCCTTATGCATATCCACTATTTCTACATGATGAGCCAAATTTATCCTTATTTCTTCACATAGAAAAAGGCACAATAGTTTTCAAAAACAGGAGAAACTGAGGCTGGAGATTTAGCTCAGTGGTTCTGGCACCTGCCTTGCAAGTGCAAGGTCCTGAGTTCAATCCCCGGTAACCACATACAATGCTGGGCATGGTGACTCACTGCCACCAGCAATCAGTACCACATACCACAGTGCTGGGCGTGGTGGCTCCCAGCACTCAGGAGGCAGAGACAGGAGGATTGCTGAATTCCAGGCTTGGCTCAGGGCCAGCCTGAACTACAAAGCGAGACCCTGCCTCAAAAAAAAAAAAAAAAAAAAAAAAAACAGGAGAAACTAGGGACTCTACTCATGCACCAAGAATATGTTATCGTGAATGGTTTCAAGGAAATGTTAATGGACAGTGATTAATACTCAAATCCCACTGATTTTCTAGGCTAATCCCTAAGATAATAAAGAAATGCCATTTCATCATCCCTTAATATTCCAAATGATAGGAAACTTAGTACTTCATAATTATGCTTTAGAAAGTAAAAATGTATGTGACCTAAACAATTTTTCCTCATTGAAAGCAAAGGGCATGAGTGGCTCTTCTCTAAGCAGTTCGCTCTAAAATAATTTATGGCAGTTAATTAAACCCGAGCCTGCTACTTTCTACTTTTTAAAGGGGCAACCAATTATTTACTCATTCATTACCCTTGATGTGTTTAGGGGCACTTTAAAGTACCCTGTCAAGCGTCAAGCCGAGGTGAGTGGCAGTCTGAGATCACAGCAGTCACTGCATGTCTATGGCTTGGCTGCTCGTGGTCTGCCAGGTACTCTGACTAAGAAATCAAACTGTGCTATGCTCCACTGCTTTACATTTTTGTTCAGATTTTATTTTAATAACTTTATTGATATGTCAAGGCAGACAAAGTTGTCAAAGGTGGTATCCAGTGCCCAAATAAATCAAAGCTGGTTCTATCTCCATTTCCCATTACTTTAGTGTTCATTTCTAACAAAACCAGGGCCCATTCACAAATCTCTGATGCTTTACAAGTGTCAGATGGACTTTCACTTTCTCCTTGAAGAGTTTTCCTATCAAGTTATGGAACACAAGCTTCTGTCATTTCATACCTCAGAGAGTTTGACTGGTCTTTAAACACTACCTCGGAGCAAAAGGCTTTGTTGCCTATGTATGGCCTTAGTTTCTCACACAATCGTGCACAGAAACATGAGCAACCCCTTCCCCTTCCTGGAATTACAGCAGACATTGCTAATTACCCATATCTCTTTCTCAATAAACTCAAACAGACCTCATTATCCATCAGGACTGTACTCCTGTTAGTACAGAGTTGGGACAAAAGCAAAAACCTATTTGCTGTCTTAGAGTCTAGTTAAAAAGTCATACTAGGTCACTGAAAAAAAATCATAGAGTGCTGTAGCTGGTTAGATCTATGGTTCATTAAGCTCAATATCCTATTATAGAGGCAACTACAAAGGAAGGACTAAGGGAGGAATCGGTGTCCTATTTGACATCCACCTTAAAAGTTATCTCCCCTTGGTACTTCTAATGGATCTGCAGTTCATAAAATTTACTCAAGGCCATGTTGCATTCTAGTTTGCAAATGAGTAATAACCAAGTCAGCAGAAGTCTTCAGGCGTGGGAAGGAGATGGGCTGCCTCTTGGCAACAGACCAAGAACTTCGCTGAGATTTCTTAGCAACTCATCATTGCAAGTTTGAGTAAAACAGTGCTTTCATCTTCTTTGTTTTGAATTTTTATTTGTAAAACTACCCTCTCTAGATTTGTAATATCATTTGCAGAACCCACGGGCACATCACATTTTTGTTTCTTCATAGTTAGCAATCAAGTATTGCGTGGCTAATGGGAGTGATTTACGAATTCATTTTCAGTACCCCATACACACTGTACCCATCCACCTACTTCAGATACAAGGAATACATCTCCCTTTCATTAGCCACGTGACTTCTTGTCTCGATTCTTTCCTCAACAGCCATGATCCTGTAAGACCTCTTGTCTTAGTATACTCCCACTGCTAAAGCAAAATGCCTTAGGATTATGACATTTGTAGATAACAAAAATATTTTTTTCACAGTTCTGGAGGCTGAGAAGTCCAAAATCAAGGCCATGACAGATGTGCTATGTAATGAAGACTTACTCTCTGCTTTTAAAACTATACCTTCTTTCTGAGTCATAACACAGTGGAAAAGACTGAGAGGGAAGGGCTGGGTCCCCCCACCTCTTTTATAAGGCAATATTCCCAGTCCCACGCTCAGGGCCTCCATGACCCTGAGGGCTCCCCAAGGCTCCCCCTCTGGATATGATCACAGTATATACATTTTACTGGGTGTCTTTAATAATTTTATTTTAATTGACAAATTGTAATTATACATATTAATAGGATACTGTACGATAGTTCACCACACCAGCATATGAATTTTAGAAAGTTGCCCAAGCATAGTACTTTCTGAGCCAACATGCCATCTTTCCATTCCTACCCCCTCCCTGCTTCACTTTTCTCTTTACTCTTACCACCATCAAGCACGCTCTCTATTCTGCTCGTTTACTTATCACTAGAATGCAAAAGCACAGGGATTTTTGTCTATTTTGTTCATTCCTATAATCCCAGCATTTAAAACAATATCCAGTGCAGAGTGGGCAGTTAGCACATTTTTGGAATGAATGAACAAACAGAAAAGCATTCTGAGGCAGGTGTCAGAATACAAGTAATTTGTCTCCGGTTGTAACTCCCTGCTATGAAATAAAAGATATTAATTCTATTTATTTGGAAGGAGGTCCAATCAGTGTATCATAGATACATTGTAGTTTTTCTGCATCCAACAATAATCTCTGTCCTTGTATTTAGGATGTGTTCCTATGTTTGTGCTAAATCCTTTGTGACTACCTGTGTCTTAAGAGTCTTTCTTTCATGGTATGCCTCAACCAAAATTATGACTCTAAACATATTTTAAGCAGATAAAAATCACGTTAATTTCATTCAACTCCATTAAACTTGCATTTGTAAAGCTCGTAACATTTTCAGTGATGTTTCACATAGATCTATTTCAGCCTTGTGAACTGGATTGCACCGCTACTATTTTCTTCATTTTGCAAGGAAAAAAAAAAACAGAAACCCAAGGCAGCCATATGATTTGCTCATGAACACACATCACATAACCAGAGAAGCTGGAACTGAGAAGATCAAGCCTGCACTTGATTCAGACAATTGGGATTCCAACTCAGATTTTACTTCCAGATGTGTAACCAAGGAAGCCAAATTAAGAAACAGAGACAAGAAGATAGTCTACAAAAAAAGAGCCCCCTCCCCTATCACAATGCCAATGTGGAAGTAACGCATGTAGGACAGAAAGTCCAGTTACAGGGACACAACAGGAACACCAGAGTTATGTCTCATCCTTGTTCCCTGCGCTTGTTTTTTCCTCTAGCCCAAAGCTCTTCAACCACATCAACTGTATAACTCAGTATCGAGACATAATTTTATGGACTTATTTTAAAGGCTGGTATATATTTCAGTGAATTTATCAGTAACTCAGTCAGAGAATTCAAGGCCCAGTAGGGTATTTCACACTCTAAATGCCAGATGTACTTATAAGAGGCCAAAGCATATGTGATTAGAGTTGGGAGCAGCTACTGAGTTTCCCAAATAAAATCGAAGATGCTGCGATTTAGTTCAAGGCCTCCTGTGAGAAATACTTTTCACTGTAAAAATGCAGTTCTTTGATAGCAGCTTACAGCCATGTTAATGTGTTCCAAAAGAACCACCAGTTTTACAGCTCATTGAGCAGATTCGCCTTGATATTAATTGGTGTTTTCTCATCTTTCACCTACTGTGTTTATAGGCTCAGTATACCCCTCAATAAAACATGCTTAACAACTTGGATCTGGTATAACAGCCCTGCTAACAATGTTTAGTTAAAAGCACAGAGTTTGTTATAAGCACTGAGCGTTACTGGGTGGTAAAAACTGAGGCCATCTTAAAAACAGAAGGACAGCCGTAATGGTTTCCAAAACCTGATTCTAATGGTAACTTGCAGGGAAGGCCTTTTCCTAGCGTGGCCACTTGGGTATTTTTCACTGTACACACTACCCAAAATACAATGTATATGTGACATCCATTCTCACCAAAAGGACCTTGCTATGTTTGGCAATTTAGATAAATTGGTATCTTTACTATTTCTGAAAAACTTAATATATGATTGTTGTTGTTCAGGTATGATTTGTGCTCCTAAATTCATGCTGAAATTGAATCTCATGATGAGGCATTAATAGGGTGAAAACTACTCAGGTAGATGGTACACACTTGTATTCCCAGAAGTCTGGGAAGCTGAGGCAGAAGAATCATTAGTTCCAGTCCAACCTGAACAATTTAACAAGACCCTCTCTCAAAATAAAGAAAAAGTGCTAGAGATATGACAATGGTTCTGGGACAAATTTCCTATCATAGAACTTAAATCTGATTATGGTGTGTCAGCAGAACCATGGAAGGTGATTGGAGTTAGACAAGACAGTCAGGGGGTAATTTTGAAAAAGAAAAGAGAAAAGCATGTGCACTCTCCCTGTCTCTTGCCATGAATCACCTTGAGACTTTGCCAGCCAGAAAGTCATTACCCAATACAGCCTCTCAGGCTTGGGCCTCCAAACCTATGAGTGAAGTCAAACTTCATTTGAAATGTTCAGCCTTAGCTACCTTGTCTTAGAATTTTTTTTAATAAATGAATCACATATAGTCATTCTTATTATACCAGCAAGTATAATCCAAAGGGAACAATCATACTGAGAAAAAAAAATAAAACATCAATTGCCTTATTGTTAATCTTAACGTTTATCCTACTAACACTGATAAGCCTGGTCAGACTCAAGCTGTGACAAGATTTTGGGCTGCTTTTCCTAAGACAGTCAAGCTCAGAATGCCCTCACTGTGTCTTGTTTGCCCCATATTATGCTGGTTCCCTAACTCCATGTGTCTAACCACAAAAAATGTTCTGCCTTGACTTCTCCACTACTGCTGCACTGAAATATTTGTTAGACTTTAAAATCTTTGTAGTTTTTGGGCCAACCCTTTCCCTTCCTATGTCCAGTCACTTTACCATAGTCTGTATAGAACAGCTTACCCACCTCTACCTTTCCTAAAACACATCTGGTTTAGATTTTGAGCGTCTTGCAACAGTTCCCCTGAATAACATCCCTCCTTACAATGTCAAGGCCTGCCTCTTTCCCTTTGCTAACAGTAACACTTGACTAGTGTTTCTTTTTCTTAAACAAAATCTCAGATCAACAAGTCACCCTGATAAGAGCACAGGAGCCAATTGGGTTACTGCCAACTATTATTCCTGGGTCAGTGTCTCTAACTCAGCACCAGACTCTGAGCTACCCAAAGGCTGAAAGCACTTCACTTTGTTTTTCATTGTCCCTCAGCACCTGGCACAACACCAAACGCAGGGTAACCAATGGCCTTTGAATGAATTAGCAAATTCCTTTCAAGCAATATTCTTTATTCATTGTTTGTCATGTTTGCCAGGCACTGTTCTTTATGTTGGAGACATGAAAAGAAATATTCTGCCTTTGTGGAGTTTACACTATAAAATAATGGACAAAATAAATAAAGTCATGCCGTATGTTAAATGACTCATGCTATGACGGGCTGAGAAGAATGAGAAGAATTGTAAATTGAAGTACAAGAAGGAAATGGATTAGCGTTTTATTTTTTGATTTTTTTGGTACTAGGGATCAAACTCAGGGCATTGCATTTGCTAGGCAGGTGCTGGAACCACTGATCTAAATCCCTGGCTTTTGGATTGCTATTTTAAATAGGATGGAAGAAAAAGTGCCAAGCAAAGCTGGAAGAGAACAAAAAAGATGTCCATCCAAAATAGGATAGAGTATCCCAGAGAAGGATGGCTGTTTAAAGAGGCTTCATGTGAGTGTACACTACATTACAGGAGAAGTGGAAGTAGACTCACACCCTTGCAGCAGAGAGGGTGGCAAGTGTGGAGGTAATAGACCGCATTGACAGAGCCCTAGATGGCCTGCCAGATAACTTCATGATCTGGATTTGCTCTGAATCAAAAGAAGAGCTGGAGCAGATTTTGCAGAGGGGTGTGAATGCTGTGACTTGCAGGTTCAAAGGACTGTGATGGCTCCTGGGGGAAAAGTAGTTTGGGTAGAAAATGGGGAGTAGTAGCAGGAAAGCTAGTTAGAAGGATCTTGCAGTAATCCAAGTAAGCTAGGGTCTTGACTCTGGCCAACTTATTACTGCAGAGATGAAGAAAAGTGGTTAGATCCTGGATGGAGTTTGAAGATAAAACCAGTATGTTGTTAGATGGAACAAACCCATGGTTCTCCCTACAGTGATGTACCTTTGTGGTACCCTGAACTTGGAGAGAGGAAGAGATATAGAGGGCTCTAGGCATTGGCATAAAATCCTCGTTGTGTCTGTGAGAATGTACTGGGCATGTAAAATCATCCAAGATGTGGGTAAAAAAGGAAAATAAAATAAAGAATCTAGTATTAAACCATGTTCTGAAGGCTCCAGGCATTGGGAAAGAGCTCAATTTCTACCCTTAGCAGCCACAGCAGCAAAGTTCCCTTAACATGTTTCTACTTTGGTCTCTGAAGTGTCCAGGGTCTCAGCAGTGCCCGTGGTTTAGCTATTAGAGACTCTGCTCTCCCTCTTTTCCTTGTCCTACTCAGCCTTCCTTGTGCTCCCCATACTTTGTGTATTTATAATCCGTTATTTGAGGTTCACCTGTGGCTTTGGCTTTAGTGTTCTCTATGAAGGAAGCTCCTCTTTGGGAAATCTAGCCTCGTATGCTTTATTAAATAACATCACAGGAGATTGGAAACATACAGTGCAGGGGAGGCTAGTTCCATAAAATATCCCTGAGGAAAGAGATGGGAGGCTGAGCACAATATAAAGATGCCTCTGAGTGGTCTCCTCAGAGGCCCTCATACCTAAACCATTCTGTATCAGGCTCTAGTCCTAGCTCTGCTCTGGCTTTGGGGGCACGAGCTAGGAAGTAGGTGGGAGCAACCCTACATACTCTGCTCATGGAGGGATTCTCTTTCAAGAAATGAGCCAAGAGCCGGGCGTGGTGGCTCACGCCTGTAATCCCAGCACTTGGGAGGCAGAGACAAGAGGATTGCTGAGTTCAAGGCTTGCCTGGGCTATATAGTGAGCTCAGAGCCAGCTCGAACTACAAAGTGAGACCCTGTCTCAAAAAAAAAAAAAAAAAGAAATGAGCCAAGAGCAGACACCCAGGTCTAAGATTTATGCTAGTGGGAAAGAGTAATGCATTTCAGTGAGGAAGGATATATCCCAACACATGTCTTTTTTCATCACACTGAGGTACAAATTAGATTTTTTAAAACTCATAAACCATTTAGACCCATTATCTTACAGACAGATTTGGCAATGTCACAAAAGGCTTCCATAGGTATAAATTAATACACAATCTTCACTTCAAATAAAATTTTTTCAGGCTCTCCAATGAGTACCAAAGTCATATTTTAGCAGGATGCTACATAAACTTCAAAATGCGCTAGTTTTTGCTCACTAGAATTGCAATTTTTCACTCAGAATAGAACATAATTCTTTGGCAATAAAGGAACAGCAAACACAGAGCCTCTATACACTCCTTTCTAATGTATGCATACAGTATGGCCACTTGGATATACCTCCACTTGTATTTTTTCACTGAATCCTACAACAATAATAGAGGTATTATCACTCCTGTTTTATAAGTAAGGAAAATGATGATGGAAAATGTGAAGTAATTTGTTCAGGGCATTTCAGTGGTAGAGATGGAGTAGAACCCAGGAATGTCTGTTGTCTGCATCATCAGGTTCTTCTAGATGATTCGGTGTTCAGCAAATTTATTTATTTTTTAAATTGAATTCTTTATTGGATCAGTAAATTTACTTTTATAATAAATATCTTGCAATCACTTAAGTAAATACCTTCAGCATCCCTTTAAAAACCCAACATACCAGAGGGTGGAGAGAAGGAAAGGCTGAGTTATTTGTTCTCAGCTCCTTCCCTTCAGGGTTCCCCTAGATGGTCACATTCTTCAGAGACCATTGCACTTAAGGGGGACTGTCACTGTCTCCGGGGTCCCAGAGATCCGTCCACCCCTCTTGTTCCAGGCTCAGCCTGAAGAAATTGGTCAGGAGCGCTAAAACAAGACTGCTGTCTACTCTGAGCACTTTCTCCACATCCTGGCTCTGATTTCCTCAATGACTCTTTTAATAAACTCTCCATCAATGACCCATCTCAAGTGTGCCATCTGTTTCCTCCTGAGACCCCGACTGACCCAGCGGTTCTTGTTGATTTTGCTAACATAATGGGGATTGGTGGCTAAAATAATTCCTAGCCAAGTCCTTCATTCATGAGGAAATTGAGCTGGTCCTGATGCAGAGGAAATGAAGACAAATGAGGGAGCCGAAATGTAAGCTTCACTAACGTGGAGAATCCTGCCAGGGTCTGACTGACAGGTGTCACAGTCACCTCTGGAAGAACCGACTCTAACAAGGGCAGCATGACTGGCCAAGCCAGGTCTGCCTACCAGGCTGGCCTTGTTCACACACCCAGGACAACCTGACCAGTGTCTCTATTGCAGGAGGCAGAAAACCAAAGGATGTAATACTGATGTGCATAGTGACTGTACCAGACACTCACTTCATAGTTACCATGTTACACACAAGAAATTTAGATAAGAAATAAGGTCACAGAGGCTAAGTAACCTGACAGCAAGAAGAAGAGCCAGATGGAAATGCCGCTGCATCCTACTCTGCAGCTCACCTCTGACTGGCCCAGGACCCCCAGTTTGGCCATTGTTTCAGACACTATGCCCCAACCTGGATGGAATCCTGGCCCATTTTTGCTGCTTGCGTCTTTTTTTAATCTCCTAGTGTAGCTTTGGTTTCTCCCCATAATCACTTCCTTCTTTCAGCTCAGTACTACTCTGGACCTAAATACTGTACTGTACCTGTTTCTAGGGATTTTGTTTTGGTTTCCTTCTTTTGGGGGGGAACAATTTATTTTTTTATTGGTTCATTTTATTGGTACATTATATGTACACATCCCAAATACACTCCACATTGAGAATTTTTACCGGTGTATGACACAACGTAATTCTCATTTTCCCCCTTCCCCTACCTTTGTCTTTCCTACATTAGCATTGTTGAAAATCACTGAACTCCATAGAAGATTCAAGCCATGTTATCTGATACCTGTTTTCTGTCCACAAGTGTTCTAAAAAACAGTAACCCCACAGAGGAGTCATCAAATAGCAAACGCTTTTCAATAGCAAAAGGCCTAAGCCCTATAGGCCCAACTTAATGGGCAGAAATTAGTTGGAGTTCTTTACAAGTTACCAACCTTGTCCTGGGGATTTAGCTCAAAGCAGTACCACATCTACCTTAGAAGCACAAGGACCTGAGTTCGATCCCCAGTGCCACCAAAAAAAAAAAAAAAAAGTTACCAACCTTGTGGTTTGTCTGAAATCAGAGTCACCTATAGAGCTAACTGAACTTCTGAATTTCCAAGCTCCATCATAAG
This sequence comes from Thryonomys swinderianus, assembly GCA_004025085.1. Taxonomy (NCBI): domain Eukaryota; kingdom Metazoa; phylum Chordata; class Mammalia; order Rodentia; family Thryonomyidae; genus Thryonomys; species Thryonomys swinderianus. The sequence continues at coordinate 12,044 of PVIC010008762.1, forward strand.
CCCTTAATCAGATGCTTTATGGGCTTCTCTAAGCTGTCTTCTAATGACAATGACAGGGCCACCTGAAGTCAAGGTGGCTATTATCCAGAAATCTATCATAATGCCTTTCCCTTCTGATAGACTTGAATTGAATCATAGAATAGATTAAAACATTCATAGAAACATAGAAATAAAACATTCGGCTTGGATCCATACAGCCAAAGGCCGAAATAGAAGTTAGAATCACAAAGTCACTGACAGCACGTGCATCTGTCCTCAGCTTTATTCTCTTCACAGTCCTCTCACACCTGTTAGCCCCACACGGCCCCCACAACAGTGCTTGCTGACTGGTATTTAAATTGAGTTATTAGCAACCACACTTAAAAGTCGGAGGAAAATTGACCCATCCTCAAAGATACTCTAAGAGATCCTCGCCAAGATAATTTGTTGGAAACCATCAGAATGCGATCTTTCAGCAAGTGTGGCTCAGTGTTAGGGAAGGGGGCTGTTGCTTGGATGAATCATTCCTTTGTTCAGCTTGTTGTGCTCAAAGGCCACTTTATTGGGAAAATACATATCCACTAGAACTGCGTTGCTCAAGGACGCTTCATACCACACATGGCAATCAGCAACTGAGACCCATTGAGGCAACATCAGATTACATTTCCCATTTATGTTCCACCTGTGATATATGAGTGGGCAAATAAGTAGAGATACCTACTCTATTCAGATTCCCTCTTTCTCTCTTTTTTGACAAGGTTCATGTAATTATTTATGAGATACAAATTTTGTGGCGCATCTAATTTACATACAAAGAAATTGAGGCTTAATACTAAGTCTATTAGATTTTCCACACTACAAGAATACCGGAGATAACTAATTTCTAAAGAGAGGATTTCTTTCAGCATACAGTTTTGGAAGTTTCAGTCTATCACTGCTTGGCCCCATTCCTTTGGGGTTTTATAGCAAAGCAGTACATAAGGGTGGGAGGATGTGGTAAAGCAAAACTTCTAACCTCATCAGGGAACAAGAGAGGAAGAGAAAACGCTGGAGTTCCACAGTCCTCTTACAAGTCACTCCCCATCATTTAAAGGCCTTCCACAAGTCCCACCATTCCCAAAAGCACTGTTCTGGGGCCAAACTTAATACAACAGCTGTGTTAGTTACTTTTCTCTCGTTGCTTATACAAAATTATACCTGAAGTTAAAAGGAAAGGGGTTTCTTTGACTTACAGTTTGTAGAAGTTTCAGCTTGTAATTAGTTGGCTCCAACTCAGGGACAGTGCTACAGCCATCAAAGTAAACAGCCTTTGAAGAGCAGAAACAGCATAGTCCAGACAAGGTGGTACAGGCAACAAGGAAGAGAGAGTTCTTCCAGGTTTTTGCCTGTTTTTTTCCATCCAGAGTATTCAAAGTAGGGAGGTGCTAAACCTCTCACTCAGGTGTAGTTTAGTAATCACATGTTCACATGTCCTTAATCTCAGCGTCCCACATTCCAGATTCGACTGTCTGTAAAAAGAAAGTTCCAGCACATCTGTGTGAGGCTTTGGGGGACCATCTAAACACAAACCATAACATTCCACCTCTAGGCCCACTTTATGCAAAGAAGAGCATTTAGTCCTTCTGTAAAAGTTGCCAAAGTCCTAATTGTTTCAGCAGTGCTAAAAATCCAACTCCAAAGTCGCTTCTGAGATTTAAGGGAAACTCTTAGCTGCAAGCCCCTGTACAAATGAAAAGGAAGTGAAACACTTCCAACATTCAATGGCACAAGATGGACATTTTCATCCCAAAAAGTACAAGCAGGAGCACACAAAGGAGTGGAACCAAAGTAAGTCTAAAACCCAGTAGGGCAGACATCCAATCCCACCAGTTTCACTTCCAGCATCCCTGGCAATCTGCAGCAAGTTGTGAGCTCCAAAAGGCTTGGGTGGCTCCTCCCCTACTGCACTTCTGTTGGTCGTTGCTCCCATGGCTTCTCTTGGTCTCGTTCTGTTCTCCTTACAGCTGTCCTCAGAGAATCCATGCCCCTGGCTCGTGCAGACCTCCAGGATCTCCACTTCACCTCTGGCTTCCCACTCGCCGCTTCACGGACTGCCCCCTCAGGAGTACACTGCCTGGCCTCCCAGGACTTCTGAGATCTAGGTGGAAGCCTTCCACACTCCACAACTCTTGAGTTCTTCATACACCTACAACCAGTCCCACCTGGACGTTGCAAAGGTCTGCCACCTGGAGCGGTAATAGCCATTCTCTCAGTGCCTGTTGGCCAAATCCTGAGGAACAACTTCCCTAGGCTGCCTCCATTTTGCAGCAACTTCCCTAGGCTATGACTATTCTGGAACGTGGTGCTCTGGGGCTTTCTTCTCAAAGCAAAATCTTTCACCTCCAAAATTGCAGAGTCGTCTCTTCCTGTGATGGCTTCAGGCCATTTTTCTATTCTCCTGTTCCTTCTCACCAGTCAAGATCTCCACTGCTCTATCTTTGCAGTCCACGGCTTTACTGGAATTTCCTTTCTGGTAGAACTCAAAATGTTTTCAATCATTCTGCTGAGTTCTTTGCTCTTTATTCCCAACATAGATCTTGGTAAATAGCCACCCACAGTAAGTAACCATGCTCCTGCCTCAATACTTGACAGCTTTGAAATTTCTTCTGCAAAATTTCTACTGCCCCTAATCTCAGACTTAGGCAAAGTCTCCAGACATGAACAAAACACAGACAAACTTTCTGCCAAGCCACATCACATATTATCTGCAGTCCAACAGCCAATGCAGTCCCTCTTCCTAGCAGAAACCTCGCCGGACTAGTCCTTACCAGCTTTCTGGTCTTCTGAGCTCCAACTAGAATCTCACATACAAAACAGCCTAGCGCTGTTTGTGTAGTCCCATCTCTGAATCTTTCCTAACTCCTCCCCTTCCCACAAGCCAGTTCCAAAGACACTTGAGCCACATGGCCAGGTAATATCACAGCAATGACCCCACTTCTCCACTACCAAATGTCTATGTTAGTTACTTTTCTCTCATTACTGAGTCACAATACCCAACACCCAAAGCTAAAAGGGAAGGGAATTATTTGGCTTACATTTCTTCATAGAGGAGTTAGACTATAATCAGCTTGTTCCAAGGAAGGGATAGTAAACAGCTCTCACAAAGGAGAAAAACTATGGTCTAGACAAGGTTGTAAAGGCAACAAGGAAGAAAGTTCTTCCTTGTTTTTCTGCCTCCAGACTGCTGGGATTAGGGCGGTACTAACCCTCTCCCTCAAGTGTAATGATTTAGTAATCACACGCCCTTAGTCCCAGCAGCACACATACTAGATTCAGCTGTCTCTTATAAAGAAAGTCCCTCTTGGGGCCAGAGGGTTAGCTCAGTGGTTCCAGCACCTGCCTCGCAAGCTCAAGGTCCTGAGTTCGATCCCCGGTAACCATATATAATGCTGGACGTGGAGATACGCCCACCAACAATCAATGCCGCATACCACAATGCCGGATGTGGTGGCTCACACCTGTAATCCCAGCACTCAGGAGGCAGAGACAGGAGGATTTCTGAGTTCGCGGCAGCTTGCCTGGGCACCATAGTGAGCTCAAGGCCAGCCTGAACTACAAAGCGAGACCCTGTCTCAAAAAGCAAAAAAAAAAAAAAAGAAAAAAGAAAAAGAAAGTCCCTCCTGACATAAGTGAAATAAATAGGACACAGATGTGTAACTACTATATCTTTAGTATGAAAAACTGAAGGAGTAAATGAGTTACAATATGTATGATAGGTGATGTGAAATAGGTGGAAAATGTTCAAAAGGGAAAGAGTGGGTAGGGGAAAGTAAAGAAGAGAAAGAAAAATTTGAGAGTTAAAAAAAAGGAAACAAAGCTTGTATATAGAGGGTGAGGGTTGTGGGGGGGAAGGGGAAGAAGAAAAACTGAGAACCAAGATGTGTCGTGTGCAATACAAATTCTCAGTGTCGAATGTGATCATAATATGTATAACATGTACCATTAAAGTCATCTTTAAAAAAAAAAACTTGCCAGGTGTGGTGGCTCACGCCTGTCATCCCAGCACTCGGGAGGCAGAGACAGGATTGCTGAGTTCGAGGCT
>PVIC010008762.1:16203-48650 GCA_004025085.1 Thryonomys swinderianus
AAAAAAAAAAAAAAAAAAAAAAAAAAAAAAAAAAAAAAAAAAAAAAAAAAAAAAAAAAAAAAAAAAAAAAAAAAAAAAAAAAAAAAAAAAAAAAAAAAAAAAAAAAAAAAAAAAAAAAAAAAAAAAAAAAAAAAAAAAAAAACAGAACAAAAAAAACTTACTTCAAAGGAGGAAAAAAAGAAAAGAAAGTCCCTCTTCAGCTGCATGAGGCTTTGGGGGAACATCTAAACGCAAACCATAACATGGCCTTTGGGGGACATTCAACATCCAAAGTACAGCACCAAGGGAAGTTTATGAGGGGTTGATTTCTTACCACCATAGAAGGGTGGCCCAGGGATACAAGGATCGCAGCTTTACTGATCTATGAGTGAGAAAGCGTAGCAAGGGAGAGTATATCAGTTTATCAGGGACACCGACGTAGAAGAGGATTTCTTTTCCTCCTGATTGTAACCCTATGGAAAGGGTATCATTACTGCCATTTCAGAAAGAAGGAAAATAGGGTGCAGAGACATGAATGAGCTCAGGCTGTGAATTACTGAGCTGGGAAGGCCTCCTAGAAACACACCAAACACATCTACTTACTGACATCCAAGCCGCTGTCTGACAAGGCTGTGGATGGTTCTAGAGCTGCCAATGGGCAAGGTGGGGGGACTTCCACTATTATTCATTGGTACAAATCCTTCAAAAGATGTGGCAGGGTCCTAAATTCACCAACAGCTCTCTCCACCCCAAAGTTACCCCAACTATTCAAGAAACTGGAAAATAACTCTAATCTTCCACTTGTAAAGGAAGAAATGCCGGACTGCCTAACAATGTACCTCATTCTAGGGCATTTCCACAGAGGAATACCTATGAAAGTTCATAAACAAACTCACAAGCAAAATACACAGTTTTCCACAATGTGCAGAAAACCTACTGTGCAACTCATAAATGGCATTTTAGCCAAGTACCTACTTTCCAGCATTTCTCATTTTATTCCCTGTGACAAAGCTAAGCCACGCTCAGCTCCCACTGATGTATTACTTCCATGAATAAAAGATGTTCTTTGACACTAATTCACCCTGCCTCTCTGACTGCCCACCATGCCCTCTGCATTTGTCTTGAAAGTAGGTGAGTTTCTGAGGAGATCTGCACCCCCAGCTGAACTTTCTATTGATCACACTGTTCAGAGGCACCTCATTAAGCAGTTAGAGCAGCCTGCAAATGCAGCATACAGGGTTCAGTTAATGGCTGTAGTTTTTTGGTTTTTTGTTTTGTTTTTTTTTTTTTAAAGTTTGGCAGCAGTGAATTCTGGCTTCCTCTCAAACTCAGAGCACCAAAATACCATTTCTGAGAATGTTTATACTACTGAATAAAGATCATCTATGCAAGTGAGAGAAACCCGGGGTTCTTATTCAGATGATTTCTGAAAGCTTACACTAATCAACCAATTAATGAGGAAGGGAGGATGAGTTTAATTAATCTAACCTTTTTAAACTCAGAGTGAAAGTTTAAAAGAGGTAAAAAGAAAGCTACACTGGGAATAAGAATATTTGGATTTCTACTCACTTCTACCTCTGAGTAGCTTTGAGTCTGATCTAAGGCACTTCTTGGGTCTGACCCTCAGTTTCCAGTTTATAGAAATAAAGTGTATTGCTATGGCCCTGTTCAAGAGTATGCTATCCCAAAACATTCCAATGTTCTCATAAGTGAGGCTTCTGTAAGGTGACGGATTCATGGGACCAATACAGCCGACTTGCTCTGAGGAGGTAGGGCCTGGTCAGAAGGGCCAGGTCACTGGGACATGACTGGAAGAATACATCTCCCTCCTCTAGTCTCTCCCTTCTCTGCTTCCTGGTTGCTCTGATGTGAACAGCTTTCCTCAGCCAGATCCTTCCACTATGTGTTCCTGCCTTGCAACCAGCCAGCTATGAACTGAAACCTCTAAAACGTTTGAGCTCAAATCAACCTCTCTTCCTTCAAGTTCTGGGTGTCAGGTATTGTGTCTCTACAAGGAAAGTAACTAACACAGCTGTATTAGTCATCATGCAATTCTATAACTTATGTTGTCTCTTGGACTTCATTTTGTTCTGTGTTAAAGTATCCTTGCTTAGTATCCCTTGAAGTACTCTAGGGAAATGATACCTTGGAGTTTTTTATTCATTACTCTAAAAAAGAAAACACCTTGGGAACAGAGTAATAAATCTATAGTAGTAATTAGGATAATACATTCTTCAAAGGATGATTCTTTATTCTTTCTCATATTTCTTTTTCATCTCATAATTTCTTACAGTTTATTCTTCCCAATTTATAGCTAATTCCCAAGGAAACCCACCAAGATATTTATTTCAAGATGGTGGAAGAATCAAATCCCATTAGCAAGACAAAAAATGGTCTGGCATAGAAACTAGCCCCATACTGAGTCTCAAAAGTACACTCAATAAATGCAAATTGGTTGATTGATCTAGTGCCAGGGATCTATCTTTCACGTCCTGTCCCACTAAGCTGAAAACCCGTGTTCTTGGTGTTTTCCATTTGAATGATCTGTGTCTCCACTCCTGGAGCCATAAAATCCAGGTGACAGCGTATACCTTTAACAGACTCCCCAGATGTGCCAGGAACTGATGTGATCATGACAGTGAACAGTTCCAAGCTCTGCAGAAAAAGCCATACCACGCCAGAAAGGTGATGTGATAAGAAAATGTTTATGCATGCAGTGAATGTAAGCATTTCCCAGGGACAGTCACAGGAAAGTGGAGAGACAAGTACTCATACAAGCAAGTGTACACTAGACAAGGTTTATGCATTATGGATTTCTGACCAGTTATGAATAATGCATTGCTCAAATTTTAAAATGCAATGGGTAAACTACTAAATTCCATTAATGTTATGTACATAAATATTTTTAAAGTGCCTTGTAAATATCCCACAGTCACTTCGGTTAATTTTGATCAAAGGAACATATGTCCTTAAATCTACACTAAGCCAACGGAGGGAGCTTGGGGAAACGTAGAGAGGTATTGAAGAGCAATTGCAAGCCTAACTTTGAGAATCTCAGATCTGTTGTACTCTTCTAGTCTAACACTGATTTGGACCATAAAATGCCCTGGCTTCACTGCAGTATTTCCAAAAGGAGAGAGATTACAAAGAGAATTTTAAATATACCAATTTAGACTCTTTAACTTGGTCTACCCTTGAAACGAGTTGTCAAAAAGTTGGAAATGTCTCTGTAGATCATGAGAACAGACAGAGAGTTCCACAGATGCAAAGAACAACCTCTCAGAGGATGCCAGATGTTCCTCACCTCCCACGGGTCATCAAGGAGAGATACAAGATTGATGGATTCACCCCAGGCCTTACGCTCAGCTTCACACTCAGGATCTAGGATTTCAGTGATGATCAGATTCAAGGTTATCTATTTCAGCTAGCAAAGCTCCCAAAAAGCTGCTGTCTATAACCAAAATAGCAATTTATAACTTCACAATTAAAATATGACTACCAACAGATAGCACGTTTGTATTGGTCTAAACAATGTAGTTGTACCCTTGTCTGAAAAGGCAAAACTTTAGAAACTCACTTACAGATCTATAAGAAAAGTTGAAGAACTTTTTTGACAAAAAGCCAGGTAGTAGCTATGATTAGGGATATGGTCCAGTGATACAAGTATTTAACTACAAGCCAAATTTTCACTGCCTGGCATGTTATAGTTTAAAATATTTAGCTAGAAAAAGGAAAATTGACTATATGACTTAATACTAAATGGGAGTAGGCTTGAGGGGCTTTCTATAAAGTTACCCCTACTGTGTACCCACTCTCTTGATAAAAGATCCAGATGGACCCTCTCTCCTGGCTCCTTTTTAAGATATAGGTGGTCAACGATTTCACTTTGGAATGTGCTATTCCTTCTTCGGCAACACTCATGCCCTTTACCTTGTAATTAAAAAAGAAAGAACACATAGGGTTTTTTTAAATCTATAAACCAATATTTTTAAAGGGAAGAGGAAGAAATGGACGTGATCCTTTTAATGATTTTCGTGGAATGGCACCTGTCTCCTAGATGAAACCACTCATGGGCAACTCTAAGGTCCCGGTCACAGTCAGAAATCTCTGCTTGTGGTTTCCCCCCAGCGTTACTGATGCTTAGAAATTGATTCCTTTCTTTTCTCTTTCTCCTCTGGCTCGTGCACCAGGGAAATTCCTGCATGGTATTCCTCTCCTCAAATATCAGAGGCCACACACTGGGGGACTGTGGAAAAGGAACGTGGGGGACAACAAGCATGAAAAGCCCACTGTTTTGATTTGGTCTTGGTTACAGAAAACAGGGTCAGTGCTATTCAGACTTCCTGTGGTCCAGGTTCTCCAGCAACGGGGGTTCCCAGCACTGCGCCTCTTTCAGCTCTTTGAAGCTTTCACCTCTCCTTCTCTAGCGTCTACCATCTCTAAGCAGCTGCTCCAGTGGGTCCTGAGCCAAATGGGAAAGAACTTTCCTTCCATGGACACAATACCACTCTCAGTTTGGAGCGTCATGACATGGGCTGTGGGTCCACTGAAAGTGTATCCTACATTTTATTTATGTAAATGCATAGTTAAAATTTGTTAAAATGTAAATGTTAAATGTAAAATTAGTTAAAATGTAAATGCATAGTTAAAATTTGCTTAGGGAAAGATACAGTTTTCTACAAATCCTTGAAGGGGCCACTTACTCTCTCAAAGATAGAAACAACAAACACATTGCAACTGCTTACAGAGGAAAGGTATCAAATACAAATTTACTTACGCAAATTCAAATGGTACATACTTAACAGAAAAAAAGACCCTGTGGGAGAAAAATAGCAATGTAAACAATGAAGGTGATTTATCCATCTTTGGACTCCATGAGCACTTAGCTGTGGGTGAGCCTAAGGTACAGAAATGTATCTATCATCCCCAACTGGGAAGAAATGCTAAATAAAATCATAATATTTCTTCTAAGAAATACAAGAAATGCATTAAAGAACCCTATTAAGAAGGATATTCTCTCTGAGACCATGATCTTGACAGACCTAAAAGGAGAAATAATATACACTTTCTCCCAGAAGAAGTGATATTCTTTCTTCTTCTTCCCTGTCCCTCTTATATTCTTTTCCTTTCCCGCTGCCCTGGCAACAGCCTCTTCTTCTACCACTCCATGTCTCAGAGTTCCATAACAAAACGTTGTTCTTGTCATCCCATGATGGAAAACATGCACCATTTCTACCTTTCCTAGTTTTTTAAAAACCACACTTCACATGTTGAAAGGAAAGGGAGGAAGGAGAAAGATCACCTCAATGTGAGTATCAGCTCAAACTCGAGACCTTGCCACCCGACGTCCTCACAGAGTCGCCAACCTTCCACCCACGTGCTAGAACCCTTCAGAGGCAACGGAGGGTTCATTTCACCTATTCAGACAAGACCCAGTGTTCCGTAGTCCACTCAGAAATAACACAGGTTCTGAGGGACTAGTCACACTAGTTTCCAAAGGAAATGCCTACAGTCCTCGAATTTCTCAGCTTGTCAAGGTTTTAAGATAAAAGCTATGTATTTTTAAAATATTTAATATTACATAAGTAGCCTGGAATCCAAATCCATCCCTTCATCCTGCAAGACCAAATCCAAGTCTTATCTTTCACGTGGTCCTTCCTGAACCTCCCGCCCAAATTGTTTTCCCCTGTTCTCTGCGATCTTCCAGGAATGTCCATAACACTCAGGGTTTCTGTTAGCCATAAATAAGCTTCCTGTTGATGTGCACAAATGCCAAGCTTGGAAAAGTTGGAGGCCCCTCTTTCACCATCATCCCCTTCCCATCAATGTGTTTCACACAGTATATTCAAAATATAGTCTGCAAGCAACTGAGTAGGAGAGTAACCCAAGAAAACTGAAACTGAAGAAAACTGTTGTTCTCTAGTGAAACAGAAAATTTGAAAACCTGCACCCAACTTAGATGCAGGTGTTTCTGAAGGCAGGAGTATGTCCTCTAATGACAAATCTCAATAATGTTCAAGTCTTATGTCCTGACCCGAATGCTGAATAAAAGGTCAGTTGATAAAGGACAAGAACATATATTTTACAGGAAGACAGAGAGACAGAGGGAGGGAGAACCTAACGTGAAAAATAACGGATTGCATGCACAGCAAGAGACTCCAAGAGCAGCACAGCTCTGTGGGCCTAGAGAGGATCTCTCCAGCACGTGAGTGGCGACACCTGTCTTCCTAGAAGGGGAGGTCGGAGCTGGGCAGGAGAAGGCAAAGAAATGCTTCCATGGTCCGCTTCTACCACCCATGAGGTAACCTCTGCCAGCTCTGGTGGTGAGGCAGAGGACAGCTGGATGGGCGACTGAACAACTGCGAATAGCAAGCAGAGCTGCTGCCAGAGTCCAGTAGGGGCCTCACCAACAAGACCAGAGCCGCAGGTGAAGGCTCAGCCGCAGAGCCGGACCAACAGGAAAGAGCCGCATAGTCGGTGCCTGCAGGGGGCAGTGCCAATGCAGCGGCAAAGGAGAAACTGAGCACCCCACTCTCCAAAAAAGGGACAAAGAAAAGGAGGTAGGGAGGAAAGAGGGAAGGGAGGGGGAAAAGGGACAGGAGGATGAGGAATAAGAGGAGGAAAAGGAAGAAACAGAATTTGGCTGACAGGAGCAATATCCAGTGACTTGAGGGGGCACTGTTGGCACCCTGGCCTCGATCTGTCCTTCCAAGGCTGTCTCAGACCTGGAAATGCCTATATCATAAATACCCAGAAATACCCAAATGAAGGCTCATTGGACCAGCCCACAATGACTCACTGAGTTTTCAGAAAAGATCTCTCCATTCAAGAAGAGAGATCAGTCTCCTATAATGCAGTCCTTTCAAATCTGTTAGACTGAGAAGGGAAATGTCGTTAACCTATGCACAGGAGCCACTTGGAGGTATTTTTTAAATTTTAAGATCGATCTATTTTTATTTATAAGGCAGAATTGTATAAACCTCTAGAAAGCCCTAGTCGGCTCCTCAGCACCACCACAGTCCTCTCTAGTTCACCTGATTCTCAACCCTTGTACCACACAGTAGACTATCAACAGGCTAGGATGACTTTCCCCATGCTTCTGTGCATACCCGACCAAAGCATGCAAGCATGTTACCTACAGAAGTCATTTGACATTTCCTAAATAAACTCATATTCTCAATGTACAGTTTGCTTTTTTCACCAAACAGTGGATCATAACTGGCATTATAAAATTCCTTCAGGAGTGCACATACAGAGATAAAATTTCCACATAAAGATAAACAGCCCACATACAGCAGAATGTAACCTTTGTTTTGTTCTTTCTTTATTTCATTTTAATTCTGTCTTCTCTCTCACACTACCAACACTTGGGTCACCTATGTTAACCATTAGATATGTACTGGCCTGCATTTTTCTACATGGCCCCATCATTCATATATACACACACACACACACACACACACACACACACACACACACATATATATATATATAAAACATGTACCTTTGTATCATGAAGCATAAAGAAAGAAAAATTATTCTAGTAAGAGTCTCATAGAAATACCCAACTTAAAAAGTAGAAAGTTAAAAGGCCGTATTTCAGTGTGAGGTTGAGAAAAATAAACTTTCCATGAAGAACAGTAAAGAAACCTTTGTGACTTTACCTTAACAAATAACAGAAAGGAGAAAACAGTCTGTCCTAAAAATTTCATCAGAAAGTAATCATCATACAGACCTATGACTGAATTCACACAACCACTGAGAGTAATAAATTACAACCTCACCAATTTAAAGTGGCCATGATTTAGTGATACCCCCTCCAGGTGACCTACAGAAGCAAATGCAAACTCTCTCTACAAAAATGTGACCTCGATGTTGACAGTGACCATAAGAGACCATTGTCTATAAGATGAATTCAGTCTGTGGAGAGCAGGGAAGTGGATGCACCTCAAACCATAATGTTACGTGAACTATATCAGAACAAGCTGAGAGATCACATGCTTTCTCTTATATGAGCAACCCAGAGTAAACATAAAGCGCAAAGTAAAAGATAGATTAAGAGAAGGTAGGGAGATAGTCCATTCCCAAAGTGGAAGGCAAGAAAGAGATAGAGGGAGGGGAAGAGAAGGAAAAGGGACAAGAAAAGAAGGAATTGGTATGTTGATGGGGCCTGCCGGCAATCGGACAGTGCCTGAGTCGGGGGTGAGGATTAAGAAAAACACAAGACAGACAAAGACAGACAAAGATGGGATCGGGAGGACCTCTCAGTCAGTACCGAGCAGGCACCGTGTTTATTGATCAGGCTATATTTATACTGATTTAGAAGGGTTACATGACATCAATAATGGTTACTATGATCTTATACATTTATCGTTTGGTTGGTAGAAACAAAAGCAAGTAATCAAGAGATCAGTACATTTCTTAGGAATGAGAACAGAAACAGTTGGTAACTATAAACATGATGATCATAAGACTGGAATCAATTTCTCAAAATGTCAAACTAGAATTCTCTTAAAACTTTTCCCTAACTCTAACTTCCCTGTACTACTTTCTGTTAATGCTTAACTTTCAATAGAATTAAGATCAGAAGAATAAGTACATCCATCATTCTGTTAATTCTACAAAACTCTGTCCTAGCCCACGTAAAAACTGGAAGAGAAACAATACATTGCTAACATGAGAGACAATGGTCAGTGGGCCCAGTACAGGTATAGGGGAATTTTCCCAGAGCCAGAACATGTTCTCTGGAGGTCACCCAGGGCAGCTCCTTGTTAGAGCAGATCCTCTGGTATATTCAGGGCAGCACCATAAAGTGCAGACCCCCAACTCAGGAGTTATTCCCCAAAACCCCAGGCATAAATGCCTGGTCCAGTTACACCATGCTGAGCCACTTCCCACAGTATGTGTAATTTATGTGTATCAAGTCCACACAAGGAATGTAAGTGTTATGTGCTGCAAATATGCACACACAAAAATAGGAAGGATTAGCCGGGCGTGGTGGCTCACGCCTGTCATCCCAGCACTCGGGAGGCAGAGGCAGGAGGATTGCTGAGTTCGAGGCTTGCCTAGGCTACATAGTGAGCTCAGAGCCAGCCTGAACTACAAAGCGAGACCCTGTCTCCAAAAAAAAAAAAAATAGGAAGGATCAAGGGATGGGAAGAAGAGGTACGGAGGGAAGGGAAGGGACAGGGCATGAGTAAAGGGATGAAGTGGATGTACCTGTACCAACTTCCCACAAGGGATGTAAACAGGATGTACTGCTAGACACATGTACTAACAAAACCAAAACTAAAAAGCATAAAGGGAAAGTATTACATATAAATATGCATGGATTCATTAATTACTTTATAAGATGACTATCAAACATATTTCTATATATCTCATGTTGCCCATTTAATAATATTTCAAAATGTTTTATAAAATAAAAATCTGACCCAATCCACCCTCCATCTAGATCCTGATTAATTTCTTGTGGAATGGTATTTTGTGAGTAGAGTGAGAGATATCTGTATTTTTTTATTTCATTAGATGTTTCTAACAGCATATGACAGTATATTTTTCCCAGATCCCTGCCAGGAATAATTCTCACCATTTTCAAGTTTTCCCATCTTTCCTGAGCCTATAAAGGCATTACCTGTTCTCTCATAACTGAAAGAAAAATATTTAATGAATAAAAAGCGAGTTTTTCTATCTGATCATGTTTTTTACTTGAATTCTGGAAAGTAAAGGCCAACCGAAAAGCCTAATTTGTCTATATTCAGGTGAGGACTTGTTCACTTAGTCTGTGACTTATGAAGTCTTTGGTCACTACAAATATTAGAGAGACAAATCTGTCCAACAAAGGATCCACCCTCCAGCTAGACCAAGCTTGCTGTGCTAGCCCACCATTCACTTCAGGAAACACTTTGGGGACCGAAGACCGTTGGAAGACACATTGGTCAGATGCCGGTGAGACAGCATCACTAGAGGAAAAAGAAATCCATGCTGAGTGCCTGTGGTCTGTGATTCAAGGAAAGGTTATTGACTCAAATAATGAAAAGCTTGTTTAAAAGACAACATGTCAGTGAGGTTCCCAGACCAACCTTCTCTCACCACTTCTAACCACAAGAATGCAATGAGAAATCAAGAAGGAATGCCAAATGTAGTTCAAAAATGGAGATCCAATTTACTTATCACTTCATGCAATCATTTCTTTGCTACTGATTTACCTTAGAAAAGCAATTTGAGTTGCACAGAAGGTATTTCCCAAGTCTCTGCTGCCACCCACAGTTTGAGGTGGAAACAGTGGAACAAAATCCTGGCAGCACACATGAAAACAAGGCTCCAAATTGACCTACATCAGTACGGTTACATTTGCGTACTTTGTAATGTACGGGTCCTTCTGCACAGCCATGCTCACACCAAGCCGTTTGGTAGGTGAAAAATAAACAAGGTATCACTTTTGTTCAATTAAACTCACTCCAGGTTGGCTATTTCCCCACAGCAAGTAAATCAGTGTCGGAGAAATTGGACTTGTCATTTAATTAAGCCTAGGCATTAATAGTTCCATGGCCTTCAGAGACATCTTTGCACCTAACTAAACTAGTTTGGATCATCAGGGTAAAGAGACAGCACTTAAGAAGATGGAGTTATTGCAAATGAAAGCGCATCACAAAGGCTTCTGTCTAAAGTGAAAATGTTGTCAAATTTTCCTAATTGTGGGTGAAGTTTTTTTCAGCTGAAGATAGCCTGAGCTTCCACGTGCTCAGTAATTCATGAGGTGGACATAACAGCCATCATTTTACATGTAGGACATCTAAGACCTGTGAAGCTAATTATTCACATCACCAAAGGTGAGCTAGTCACACTGACCATGCACACAGAGCTTTTTTTTTTTTTTTTTTTCTTTTTCTTTTTTGGAGACAGGGTCTCGCTTTGTAGTTCAGGCTGGCCCCGAGCTCACTATGGTGCCCAGGCAAGCCGCCGCGAACTCAGCAATCCTCCTGTCCCTGCCTCCCGAGTGCTGGGATGACAGGCGTGAGCCACCACACCCAGCATTATATGTGGTTACCGGGGATCGAACTCAGGTCCTTGCGCTTGCAAGGCAGGCACCGGAACCACTGAGCTAACCCTCTGGCCCTGCACACAGAGCTTTATAGGGAACGTCCATTTTTCAATATTAGTAACAATGCTTCAAATGGTATCAGAAGGTAAAACAGTACCAAAAAACAATTCCTCTTGGAGAAAGCACTTTCCAGTGGAATAGCTTTGTGCTGAAGGACATCTTTACCTTACTAGCTCACAACCACAGTAGATTTCAAGCTGACACCATAGCGATTCCTATGATACTAAATTCCAAACACTAACTGAGACCCAAGCTCCACCACACACCTCGGTGCACTTATGACACTTCAAGTTATTCCAGAGAGAGAAACGTGTGTCTAGTTATTGCTTGTTTGGAAAACAGACAGTGTTACCCTTATATCCACAGAAAATACCCCAGAACTCCAGTGTCCACCTGGGCAGGAAGTGCGATCTTCCCCGGGGCCTTCCCACCTCCACCGAGGGATGTGAGGAGAGGGGCGGTGACAAACGCTGCAGGGTCCAGTGAGGCCATCCCATAATAGTCTCCTAGCAGCTTCTTCCCAAAGACTGGGTCATTTCTTAAAGGATATGTTCTATGGGACATCTGCAGCCCAGGCTAGAAGGGGACACACCAAACTCAGCCAGCTTCTCACTGCTAAAGTTAAAAAAAAAAAAAAAAATGAAGTCCAGACTGCCCCGGGCCATCTTGTTACATTGCATGTCCCTGGAAGGAAGAGTCACAAAGTGCCCTCAGTCTGGATGGTAACCTGAGAAAACTGACGTAGACACAGGCACTCCATAGCTACAGAGCTTGTGTACACATCCTGGCCTGTTACCTTCTCAGCTCTCTGACTCGGAGGAAGCTCCTTAGCTTCCCAGGGTTGGAGTTTACACAGCTGCTGAATGGTGAAAATGGTGCCTGTCAATAGTGCGCTCCTGAAGACTGAAATCAGTTCGTATTTTTAGAATGACACCCAGCACATAGTGATCAGTCTATCTTAGCTGTTAGAATCGTTACTAAAAAATAGTAAATTTAAAAATAAAAATAGCTCCAGAAGTAAGAACGGGAATTTGAGGCAGAGGGTAAAAATTCCATAGAATAAAATGGACTAAAATACTTTCCTGCCTAACAGTAATATAACTCGTTTGCATTAGCGAAGGTGACACTCTGGCCTGCCTGAAGACAGCTCTGTGGAAGGCCAGTGCCTGCCAAAGCTAGGCGAGTTGGCTTTGGCCCTGAAGAACTTGGTCTGCCACACACTAAGTTCTGAGGTTCACCACTATACTTTCCTTTAAGTTAAAATTTTAACTCAGTCTATGTCGTGTTAACCTAAGTCAGAACCTCAACTATAGACTTCTGAATGCAATTAGCATGGACAAGTAATTTCTTTCACCACCCTGGCAGGGAGTATTCTTGGGATGGAGGAAGTTCATACTTGACTTCTGACAACTGTTCCATAATCCATTATGTAGACCTTGACCTCAGCATAGCTGCCCCTGAGGCCACACTGAGCTCCGGAGGACTGTGCCTGCTGCGACCTGCGGGCCATCTCGCCGGGGGTGAGGACCCAGACCAGCTATCCTCGGCTCTGCCAGTGCTGGTGGGCAAAGTCTCCAGAGCGTCTGCTACCAACAAAAGAGCAACATACTGCAGGGGCTTCCTGAGTGTGACTACTCTCTGCTAATCACTAATTACGTGATTAGTGGAGTGATTCATTTCTTTCTTGTTGCCCCGATTTCCTTCATACGTAAAAGAAGCTTTTAGTACCCACACCACTCCAGACACATTCGGTGACCAAGGAAGAGTATTCACAGGGAAAACTTGAAAATGTATAAAATCTATACTCTTTTACAGGGTCACTTCCAAACAAAGGATTTTTAAGTCCCCCAACATACTATACAAACCATGCTGTATGCTATTTGATGTCAAATAGTGCGTTTCCTCCCTCCATGCCAAGTATTTGTGTGGAATTAATATACAGAGAGAGTTTGTACCAAGTTTACTGAGTGGCGAACATAAAAGCAAACAATGAATCAGAGGGAAATTCAGTCACTAAGGCAGACATCAGTAATTATGTGCATGTTCTGAAATCTGGATTTGGCACCTTGGTTTGACTCTGGCCTGAAAACCCAGATAGGCCCATAGCTCTGGCTAAGTGGAGAGAAAAAGAAATGCACATTAACGAGTCAAGGGTTCATATTAAACTACATTTTAGTGTAGCAGAGCCCTTGATGTGACAGGAACCATGGAAAAGATTTTTTTTCTTTATTTAATCACAATCAAATACCAAGTCAATACCAACTCTATTAAAACAAACAGCAAGTTTGAGAAAGGTCAACTGCCCACCTGGTGCTATCCAGCCAGACGTCTGCGCGGGGTCTCAAGGCTTCAGACTCGGCACCGATGCTCTGGAACTGAGAGATGCACCAGGGACTGTGAAAAGCCTCCGACCAAGGGCAATGCACGGCACAGCCACCCAAACTGACACCTTCCCTGCTCCAGGAACTGAGGCCCTAAAGCTGGGCGGCTTCCGGGCCCTCAGTCTGAGTTTCCGGAGAACAGAGCCTCAGGATAATGGGGGTCCCACCCCCACCCCAAAGGTAGTCTGGAATTCAGACCCATTCCCGCTCCCAGACAGCCCTACTATGCGACAGCGGCGTGGCTGTGGGGCTGTAACTCTGCCTCCCTTTCATGCCAGCCCTCGCATCCATGCTCTTGCCTTCTGCTACAATTTCCAGAGAGGAGATTCTCCCCTGCTTGAGCCCAAACCAGCCACCACTACCCACAGAAGTCACTAGCGGTGCCAGGGTCATCCTGACCGCTGAAGCGGACCTCCCGTAGTCACAGCAGCCCATGCCTGTCTTGATGTCATACTGTTTGGACATTATGATTTCAATCCGTAGCCCCCTTTTCAGGGGACATAGCCACAACTCAGTGGGACCCTCTCACCTGCCTACCGCGTCCTGCCTGCTGGTCTCCTCTTCCTGCGTGTTCCTGCCACACTCTGTGACTATATCAGGTCCCGAGAAAACTGTTGTTTTACAGCCCTTCTCTAGAGCAATTTACTGTAACTTCATGGCCACAGGATGGCTATTTTTTTTAAGTGAAGCTTATTCATAGAGTCTCAAGTGAGTTTATTCAGCAGCCCCCTATATTTGTAGCCCTCTTTAAGCAATCAAGTCCTATCAATTAAATATCAGGTATTCTTACTTGACTCCCATCTGAGGCCCCTCAGCATTGAATCAGACAGAATCTTCAGAAGGCCCCGGTTTACGTCATTCCAACTGTTTGCTGGAAACAAAACTAAAATTTTATCTCTGCCTGCATAAGTTTGCCCCTTGTTTTCCTGAATCCCAGGGAAACACATACTCTTCGAGCCACAGTGGAGTGAAGTTAGCTCTCACTTGAAGCACTTAACCTCCGACCCACAGATGCAGTGTGGGGAGGACCAGGTGGGCAGTCTTAATTATTACGCTCTGTTACTTTGCACGCAAGTCTTCAAGCCGTCCTATTGACTAACTGGAGTGCGACAGAAGATAATAGGGGTAGCTAAGGAAAAGGATAGTATTGATCCACTTATGTAAAAGTCAGGCTAATCTCCTTGCACAGATCAGATTCCAGGCAGAGCCCCTGTGACCTTTCATTGTTTACCCTCCACCAGTAAGACGCATACTCCAGAGCTTTTTTTCCTTTTCTTCATTCATTCAACAAACAGCATTTGAGTGTCTACTTGATGTCAGGCACCGGTCTAGTCAGAAGGCATAAAGAGTCCTGCCCTCGTGCCCTTTAGGCTGTGAAGAGAGCAACAGATGTGTACATACAAATAAGCAGGTAAGATTAACTCAGATCATAATGAATTTCTAAATACAGAAACAGAGAATGTGACAGGGGAATTATGAGAAGAAAGAAGAGACCTAAGTCCTGCCCTCCCTGCGCCCTCTTGTTTAAGACGGTCAGGGAAAACCAACCAGCCCCAGAGAACCAAAGATTTGAAGCTGATGCGAAGCTGTGACCTCATACATGGGAAGCCTTTAAGCAGCAGGTCACTGTGAGCCCTGGGAGCCTACAGGGCCCCTGTCCCCACTCCGGAGACGCCGCGCTGAGGGAATCTGAGGCCGGAGGTGGCCAGCACGAGGCACGCAGCCCGGACTCCTATGTGAAGACTGGATTCCAGGAGTCAGGCTTCCACGCAGTGCAGGGAAGAGCTGCGCGTGGAGTCACCGGAAAAGCTTTCAAGCTGACACCTGAGTCCCAAAGGCTCTCATTTAGTGGGGCCAGGGTGCGTCCAGAGAATCAAAAGTTCCAAACTCCCCCTGGGTTTCTCTAATGAGCACCTCAGGACGCAAACAAGCTTTCAGTGTGCCTGACGAAATCTCCACTAGCACTTCTTTAAAATGTAGCTTCCTAAGGCCGCAGGTGGTATGCGGAGGCTCTGGCTGAGGCTCTGCAGTACGCCTATACTTGACAAGCGTAAGTTCCCGATGTCGGGCCCAGCTACTCACAAACTACTCGAAAGACTCAATTACACCAAGGGGCAGAGATTGAGTTATTTCCTGAAGACCATCTTTATAGAGGAAAGAAAAATCTAGGTCAGCCCGTGAGCTAAAGAGAACCTAATGGCCTGCAGAGAGTTCTGTGCGTTCAAGGCCCCAGAGGTTCTGCACCTGCTTCCTGAGTTCAATATTTGTTACCTTTGTTTAAAAGCTAAATTTTTCAGCAGCCCTAAATATAACAAGCCAGTACCGGAACAATTTAAAGCCTTCCCCCAGCCTTATGCTCAGATGCTCTGGGGGCACCGTTGCTCCCAGAGTCTCCAGGAAAACAGGGCCTCATCCAGCACTGTCAACCTGGGCTCCTGCCGCAGGAGGCAGTGAGGCCTCAGCTCTGGCCTTCGAAGGCACGGCTGTGGTTAGGAGAACGATCCCAATTTCCAAGTAATTAGGGGAATAACCCTCTTGGTGCAAAATATGTTCAAGGAGACCTTCTAACAGAAACAGTGCTAAATGTCTCCAGCTAACAAGAGGTATGATTTGGAGAAAAGCAACTGGTGAAATCTGCCTCTATATTCCCCTGTAATACGATAACTGCAAAGAGAGGAGAATTTGTCTTGGTATTCCACAGTGTGATGAATGACAAGAAATGTAATTGTGTAACGCCAACAGCACAAGAAAATTGCAAATCTCCAAATGAAATGTTCCTTTCAATCACATAATCTAATGCCTGGCGGGGCATTTGAGATATTACCTAAATTGCAGCTAATTTTCCGTAGCGACTTTCTGCACCTTGCTCTGCCACACTGGCACAAGGTAGACAGAAATGAAAGTCATTAATTGCATGAAAAGGAGCCTCTGTGGCCTTGCTTGCTTTCCCGATATTTCCCCGCTTCGTGAATTCAGCATAGTGCACCATTTATGACCATGGATGTTGTGTGCCCCTTGCCAGGCAGATAGTGTAGGAGAATCGCGATCACCATGGAGACCGCACCTGGGGTTTGGGATGCTTGTTATCCTGAGAGAAAATAAGAAGAGACAGTGGCATAGCTGGAAGGAAACGCTGGGCCTTGGATCTAAACTTCTGAAAAGGACTTCTACTCCTTAATAATCTCCTATGAGATGGGGAAATCTCTCTAGCTATACTTAAACCGAGGAAGAAAATATTGTATTAGAAAATACAACACAGAAATTCTTCAGTGCTTGGATTGAAGGAAGCAAAAATTCAGTGAGACACACATCTGTGTTTTTTACCTCTTAGAAGCCAAATTTTTTCAAGCTACCTAATGAGTAATGCAACTGAGAGAAGAAGGCCATCTTCAAGTCTTGAATTCCAAGTTAAGAAACGGAGACTGAAACTCTCAGGCCCACTTCCAGAGTCCTGGGGCAGGAATTCTAAAGGGTTCGGTTGAATCCAGGGCTCATCACTGATCCAACCCTTATTCTCGAGTAGGTAGCAAGTCACGCTACACAAATGTGACTGTGAGGACCCATTCCCAGAGATGGGGAATGTCATGAGGAGGAATTGAAGCTGGGAAAGTATCCTCCTAAGGATATATTACACAATTGCTGTGCTGTTTGGATCTCACCCACTAAGGGAGAAAGCTCACTTGTTGTGTGCATTTGATAAATGAGGACGGTGAGATCAAAGAGGGCACAGAGCTGGTGAACACTGCAGCCATAGCTTGACTCTTGGTCTTCTGCCTCCAAATGCTGTACAAAAAGAGACACATAGAGCCAGACTTTTCTTATCTGTTGCCTTACTTTTTTTTTTCCTTACTGTGCTTTTATCTTGTCCAGAGATGATCCAAATTCATTCATTTAATGAATACACAATACACATGCCTTGTTCAAGGTATTATGTTTGGTGTGATGGGGAAAATGCTACAAACTGCCTGGAATCTGTTACATTAGACATTTAACAAATTCACCTGCCAAGGCTACCGGGCCTGCCAAACAGCTCTCCACAGCGCAGCCCATGCTGAGCTTCAGCAACGACCCCTCCTGGAGCAGAGAGGTGCCTGGAATACGGCCCGGTGTGAGCTACCACTACGCTCGCTTCTTGCTTCCACTTGCCCCTTAGCGGTGGTCAATTTCCACAAATCAGAGGCTAATTAGAATAGAATTTTTTTTTTTTTTTTACTTTAGCATTTTCTAGAACCTGGCGGGGGGTTCCTAGTGTTAGCAATCTCTTATTAAAGTAACTGCAATTCAAGAGGAGGAATTACTCACAATTAATGGAAACAAGTCATAGTTTCTAGCTTTAAATTGCTACCTAGGAAGCCTGAAGGCTGGGGACACATGCAGTCTTCCACAGGGTGCCTGGCCAGTAACTACTCCTGTGGGTGAGAAGGAACATCAGGCTCAACCCTTCCCCTTCCCTGTGACAGCCACGTGGAGCAAGATCTCACTAACAGCCTCTACACCCCACCCTGTCTCTGCCGCAAGGATGCCTGAAGCCATCAGATTCGATGTCGCCTCTGTGGCGTTTCTGAAGCTGTCCTCCAGGCCACTGCTCATGCCTGCAGCCTGCACAGGAGAGGAGCTGCAACTCAGCTGACAGCCACAACACACTTCCCCACTCCGGGCCACTCGGGAGCCGATGCCACCTGTGGAGCTAGCAGAGGACCGTGCTTGACAGGGCAAAGATCAGGGCCAGACTGGGACGTGCCACCACCGTCCTCCAGTCTCCAGAACTATACCAATGACTCCTTCCTGCAGCCTCTTCAGAGGAGCCCAGCCTCTCTGCCACTGCTTGGAAAGTCCCAAAATAGGTTCCTGAGATGTTGGCTGCTTCCCAGCCCTCCTCTCCTCTGTGTGAGCCCTGGCCCCACACATGGGTCCATGGGTCGGTCCAGGAAGGCTGTCTCCTGTGTACTGTGACCCTGTGCCACAGCAGGAGCCCCAGAAAAGCCCCACTCTTGCCCACTTGTGATTTTTTTTTTTGAGACAGGGTCTTGATTTGTAATTCAGGCTGGCCCTGAGCTCACTATGTAGCCCAGGCAAGCCTGGAACTCAGCAATCCTCCTGCCTCTGCCTCCTCCTGCCTCTGCCTCCCGAGTGCTGGGATTACAGGCGTGAGCCAGCATGCCCGGCACTGTGGTATGTGGTGTTGATGGCAAGTAGGTGTGAGTCACCACGTCCGGCATTTGTGCTATGTAGTATTGATGGCTGGTGGGCATGAGTCACCACGCCCAGCATTGTATGTGGTCACCGGGATAGAACTCAGGACCTTGCGCTTGAGGGGCAGGCACTGGAACCACTGAGCTAAATCTCCGGCCCTGCCCACTTGTGATTTTTATATTGAGTCAAGTGGAGTGAGGGGTTTGTACTAAGAAAGAACTAGTCACATTAGGGATACTACACTTGTGTGTGTGTGTGTGTGTGTGTGTGTGTGTGTGTGTGTGTGTGTTAGGCAGCCAGGTGCTGCTGGAGAGCTTCAGGGAGCAGCAAGCCAAGAAGACCTAAAGATGCCTTTTAGAAGAGCTGCACAGAAACCCCAGAAGCCACTGAAACATCCCCAGCAAGCCACCAAAGGGGGTAGGAGCTCCAGCTTCCATGTGGATGACAAGGGTCACTGGGAGCCACGAAAAGCTGCTAATACTCAAAGCTGAGAGTGGCAACACTAAGAAATGTCATGCTAAGAACTAAGAGGAAGAGCTAAGCTATCACACAAGAGCTGAGAGCCCTGGCATTCAAAGCCCAAAGCCACTGACAGGAAGGGGAACTGCACTTTGCCAACTTGTGACTTCTGTCTGAATTTAGGAAAAGGATCGCCAGCTGGCTGGTGACATGGGGAAAGATATCACCAGGGCTGACTGCAAAAGCCCCTTAGGATTGTGAAAGGGGAGTTTGAATTTTCAGAGGGCAACACAGAGACCTAGGGCGCAAAGGAAACTGACACAAAGCCAGATGAGGGCAGCGAAACAACAAAAGTGGCGGTCACAGCTGAGGATGGTTCTTAGGGACTGGCCTGGATAAACTGGGGCCTGCTCTGTGGGCTCACCAGAGAAAGAAGATGGAAGAGAGACTCCACACTTCCTACATCCCTGAGTTTCATGGTCTGACTGCTGATGCCTCAGTCTACTATAAAACAAATGGATCTTTGTTTTAACATTGCTTTCCCCAGTGTATTCCCTTGTTTTCTTAATAATCATCGTATCAATAAACTACCTTAGCAAATATTGTCGAAAAATAACTGCTTTGGGATAACAAGCTCTGGGAAGCATTTGTCTCCATATTCTCCCTACTATCTGATTACCCAAACAGACACTAATCAAATCTAACAGTTTCCATGGTCACGAAGGATTGACTGATCTTTTCTACCATGTGTTGAAAACCACTCCACAGTACGCCTGCTCCACATACAGTTCCATGTGTACTGTGAAGACCCACACTGAAGTTTCTTTTTTTTTTTTTTTGAGACAGGGTCTCACTTTGTAGTTCAGGCTGGCCCTGAGCTCACTATGTAGCCCAGGCAAGCCTCAAACTCAGCAATCCTCCTGCCTCTGCCTCCCGAGTGCTGGGATTACAGGCGTGAGCCACCACGCCCGGCCCACACTGAAGTTTTAAAGTAAGAAGTTAAATTTGAAATTAAATGTGCTTATAAGACTCTCAAAATGAAGCTGCCTTCATGAAGCATGGCCCAACAGCAAATCTCTCATTTTATAGTTTTCCCATGAAAAAGAAGAAAACTGCAGGCATTTAACACAGGCCACAAAGCACACAGCTAAGGAACACCTGGTACCATGAACACATTGTAAATGTGTCTGTTCTCCTTCTTTTAAAAAATGCAGTACACAGTGCACTTTCAGATGTGTTGCTGGTAGTGGCTGCTTTGCAAGGGACCAACCGTGCTCATTACCGAACCGAGAGCCCAAGGGAAGACACTGAATTGGTTTTTCTAACCATTGAGAGTCTCTGGGAAGTCTGCAGTTTTTAGTATTTTAAAATTAAACATCTGGTTGAAAGATCTGCTATTTTATGATTTTTATAACCATCCAGAAGTCATGTTTAATTTTGTTTTTTCTCCACTTGAGTATTCAAGCAACTTGACTTTTGATCATAACAGTTGTGTAAATATTGGTTTTCAAAAGAAAGAGTATCCCGTGTGATTGCTCTTGGTCAGTACCACCTTCACTTTATGGAACTCCTTCTAAGAGGCAAAATAAACTAGTTATATGGTTTTTGTTCCAACAATCTATAGCAGTTGAGCATGACTGTGGGTTTATAGTACTTTCAAAGATTAAAAACAATTCCACTTAAAATGTTCAAATCAAATTCACAAGCAACCTAATGAGCTGTGAATGTAAATGTAAATGCTTTGGTAAGTGAGCACCCATAAAAGAATTATGTGCCCCAAGTAATTACATGCAGATGCCAACTCTCCGAAGTTCAGTTTAGGACATTTCTCAGCAATGGGGTGTCTTATATTTAGCCTTTAGTGGCAGCTCCGGTATGTAGAAAAGGCACTTACTTTCCAGAGCAGAGCACAAGCTGCAATTTGTTCCATGTGTAAACTTCAGACTCTGGATTTTAACAGTGACTCCATCTTCACCTCTCCATGTTGAAGGTTTCTACAAACACAGAAGTTTATTTGAGTGTGCACAACTCTAACTTCATGGCACAGCCCTCATAGACTTGGAAAGAACTGAAAATGCAGAACACCTACTCCTTGGTTACCACACAAAGTAGAATCTATACCAGGGTAATTGTGATTTTTTTTTTAGATCAGATTAATAGTTACACACTTCACTCAGTTCCCACTGATGCTCACTGCAATCCCCTTAGCCCAGTTACCAGACACCCAGTCCCCTGCTCTCTTATCATATAGGAAGAGCATCTGTGGCTAAACTTCCATGAAAACTCACACTTCATCATATCTCATAGATGCATCATTATCAAGTCTTTGAACTTTAACAAAATAAATAATCTTTAATCCAAAAGATACATTTCTGTGAACAGTCTCCAGGAAGACACTAGTGTACAAAGTGAAAGAGGGATTTCTGCTTATGCCTTAGATCAATCTAATCCTTGCTCTGGTCCTAAAGGTTAACCAGCCCTGCACTCTTTGCTGACTGCATCAGAATATATATTGGTTTGCCATCTTCCTTGGGAACTCCCTGCCCACCCAAGTTTACTTGACACCCAGCTACAAGTGTAGAAGACCTACCGCTTAGTTACTCAGTTTGTCTGACTTGCCCAAGAGTCACAGGCTTTTTGGCATGGGTTCAGCCAATGGACCTCCCAAACTCTGTCCATGACTCTGATTTCTCCATATGAATCTCTCTCCTCCTCCAAGAATTTCACATTGGAATCACACACATTCCTCAGGCCAATCATTCTGTTACTCCTTTGACACTCAACTCTAATTATATTCTTTCATGAAAACATGTTCCTTAGATCATGCTGCTCTGGAAGCTTTGGGAAGTAATTCAGCATGCACATGCGCACACACTCACACACACACACACACACACACACCCCTCATGTGGACATAAGTCCTCTTTTATAGCCTCTTCCACTAGAATCACAGTCACAGTTACTGTGAGGAAAGTTCCATAATGCTCCATGATTGGTTCATTTTCTAAGAGAGTGAAACCATTCTCCTTCCCTAGAGGAATAAAATTTATGCTGGTGAGCCTCTTAACTTTCTGAGCAGTAAGTCAACTTTAGAGACTCTTACATAATACTATTCAAATTCTTAAAACATCTCTCTTTGAAAATATTTTCCTCAGTCAAGTGTAGGTGCCCTGGGAGACAAGGGCAGAAGGATTCAAGTGTGAGCCCACCCTGGGCAAGTCAGTGACTCAGTGAGGCTCTCAAGATAAAAAATAAAGAGTGGAGCTCTATCTCAATGAGAAGACCCTAGCTTCAACCCCAGTGATGAAAGAAAAAGTTTTTAACATTTGGCATAGAGTTCCACTCAGAAACCCCTAGCATAGTATATCCATTCCAAGTAAAATGCAAATCTTCAAACCTAGAGCACATAACAAAATATAATTCATATCTAATCTGTTTTTCAATATCCCTTCTTTCATTCCTCCTCAGCATGAATTCCTTAGTCCATGACTAATCTATGTCCCATGGAGATATTTTTTTCTATTCCCTTTTCCAGTGAGCAAAAGTTTATTTCTTCCTCTGCTTAGGCCCTTCCACCAGAATGCATTCACAAAACCATTCTAATACCTTCATTCAAAACTCAAGTCCCATTTCCTGTCTAGAGCTTTCTCAAATATACTAGTCTATAATACTCATTCTACGAATGAAAACAATGAACCATATTATTCTAAGAGTTAGAAAACTAGTGAGCTGAGAGCCTAGCTCTGCCATCGGACTGCTGTGGAATTAGGACAGCTCGTTTATCTCCTCTAAACCCAGCTTCTCTTATCTAACATAAGAGGTTTGGAATGATCTCGACGATCCATTCCAGTTCTCAACTCAACGAAGTCTTCAAGTCCTATCATAGGCTACCAGTTGCTCAACTATGAGCAAAGTGGCCAGATTTAGCAGGTAAAAATACAGGACCACCATGCAATGTATTTAAGATTTTTTTTCCCAGTATCAGGGATCAAACTTGGGCCCTTGTGCTTCCAAAGTAAGCACAGTACCACTTGAGCTAAATCTCCGGCCCCTATTTAGGATATTTTATGCTAAACATTCATTCACCGTTGATCTGAAAGTTGAGTCAACCTGTATTCCTGTATTTTATGTAGCAGTGTCATACATGGGCAGATGTTCCCAAATTGCTAATCAATTTCAACTCCACAGAAATGGGTGCTTTGTTTTCCAACCCTCCCCCCAGTGCCTGCCACAGTACAGTGGGCACACTGTGCTCTCCAGCTAACTGGGATACATGGGGGCTCCTTCCATCCAAAATTGACTCTGTCAACAAACGTTGGTGAAATAGTAAGCTCTTCACCCTCTCTCAGGTTAAACTTTTTCAAAGACCCAAAACTAAACTATTCTTTCTAACTTCCTCAGCCCCACCCGCTGCTTCCTTACATTCCACAAATGACCCATAAAGAGCTGATAAAGAAGCTCGGTAGCCAGTCCACATAAATCCCTTACTGGTTACTCTTCCCTCTGGCTGTATATACATGAGGAGTGAGAGCAGTTTCTTTATTGCTTGTGTTCCATTGTTTATGAGACTCTGCATATCCAGCTACTGTAAAAAATACTTTCCATTCTTGCTCCCACAGTCTCCTCCACTTAGTCAAAGGGCATATGCTACTTTTGCCTTCCATAAAAATGAGCATACATCTCTCTATGCGTATCCATGAGAGGAAAGATAGCATTGTCTTATTCTCTTGGCGATAGACCTTTTTATGTGTTGTGGTTAAGTCCTATAAGGTCATCATTAAATTGAAAGAGGAAATCACTCTGCCCGAGAATTGCAGGTGCTTGGTGACAAGCAGAAGCTGGACCCTGAAGAGCCCAACGCAGGAGGTGGACAGGGGCATCAGCCTTGGCTCCGACAACCAGCTCAGTACTTGTTTTCTCTTCTGAAAGGAAGAGATCCCAGCCTGAGAACCCATGCTGTCCTTTCATCTTTAATGTTTTAGGATTTTAAGCCAGATTTACATAGGGGCCAACTGAGGATATAAACTCGACTAGAGGAAGTGAGATAAATGTACCATTTACAGCAAATGGCTCGGATGTGTAATGAACACTGCTTCCTCCAGGAGGGTAATGGAAAAGCACCACAGAAGCACCCAAATCACTTATTTTCCTCGGCAACAGCACCACACAAAGGAGCAGAGAGTCTATATATTTATTTCTATCTTGTTTTGATCCAAGCCTGAGGTGTAGTGATCCAAAAGACACAGACGTAAGAGAAACAGATTGGGACAAAAAAGCAGCTAAATTCCATTGCCTGGTGATAGTCCTGGAGATTTCCCTGAAACTTTCCATTTTATAGTGTGTCAGTTGGCTTCCTAGAAAGGAATTCTTCCAAGTCTTATTTCAGCTTCCCTCCACCTCAGCCTGTACCTATCACAGGAAAGAAATATCAAGCCACAATGCAAACATAATTTGAAAAGTGTTCATCAAAAGGTGCTTGTCAAATGCAGCATGGTGGTACCTTCTGTAATTCCAGCACTCTGAAGGCTGAATGCAGGAGGATTGCCAAGTTCAAGCCCAGCCTGGACAACTTAGTGACTTAACAAGACTCTATGTCAAAATAAAAAATAAAAAGGGTTGGGAATGTCGTTCAGTTCAATAAGCCTGGGTTCAGTCCCCAGTACCTCCACAAAACAAAATGTTCTTATTAAAACTTTCTCTGGCCATAGTCAGAGAGAAATTTTTAAAGATCAAGTGGAGGAGATTCTCTTGCATTCCAAAAGCCAACAATAAATCACTCATGCTTAGCCTGAGAACACCCATAATCAAAATAAGTGGACAAATAGTGGAAAACTCAACTTACTACACAGATATCAGATCTAATCAATTCAAAACCTCTAGATATTTGAAGATATAAATGCAGAACAAAATATTTTCCACTTGTTATTTGCATTTCTCTGGGAGAAGTCACATTAATGGAAACAGTATTTGACAAATTCTCACAGCTATTAGAGTTTTCAAACAAGCATTTTGTGAAGAATCAATAGTTCCTCACAGCTCTCCAGAGGAGCTGTATATCATCATCAACTGAATATCTGCTGTTATTGTTTTCCCCACTGAGCATTTGGTAAAATACATTTAATTCTCTACAATAACATCATTGAATGGAAGACAGGTACCTCGGGAATCCTGCCATCCATCCACTTGCCTTTGGGTAAGTCTACACTTGAGCTACTGCAAAAGCAGTGATGTCAGGTCCTAGCCTAAAATATCCCTCAGTGAAGAGATACACATTCTCAGAAACACCCACGTGAAAGTACTACGTGGACTCCAGGGTCATTTGCATAGTTAAATTTCTTGGTATAGAAGAGCTAACTACATATCCCAGAGTTCCATTATAGCCAAGGACTCCCTAGACTTGCATTTCCATACTTTCATTACATATCAGAAGGTACTCAAACTGAGAATGATTTCACAGATAAATAGGTTTAGGAAAAATTGATGTAAGCAAATGAAATAGTTGCTTGAACTATGGAAGCTTATGTCTTTTATGTTCCCATAGGTTCCCTTTTATTTGCAGTGCTCTTAAAGCACTTGTGTGATCTTGCCCCACAGTCTCTACTGCCTTATCATCATCTCTGCTGTGCCCCCATTACCCAGCTCTCCTCCATAGACTCTGACCCCTTAGCAAGCCTATTTCTTCTAGGAAAGCCCTTCTCTGTAGCCCTAGAACAGAAACTGGAAAACAAAACCCAGAGGCCACACCCACCCCACTGTCTACTGTATGTAGCCTATAAGCCAAGAATGACTTCAAGAGGTTGAAAAAAATTAAATGAAGAATAATATTGTAACATATAAAAATATGATTCATACATCAGTGAGTTTTGTTGGAACCAAGCCATAACTTATTGTCCATAAACTGCTTTCACCTGACAGAGTTGTCTCGTTGAACCAAACACCATTCCGCCTTAAAGGCCAAAAATATTATTTGGCTTCTTAAGGAAAAAGAAAAATGTACCAATTCCCCAAATAACACAGTACCCAATGAACTGTAGAAATTAACCGCATATGTATTAATAAGAGCTATTAGAGTTTTCAAATAAGCATTTTGTGAAGTAAGAATCAATAGTTCCTCACAGCAATTAGGATTTTATCTCTAATATATATGTCCTGGTATGTCTGTGGTTCTACAAACATGCCTAGGGAAATGCCACTCCACTTACATGTCCTCTGGCAAGTAGGCAGAGTAAAGATGAACATGGCTGCAGAGTCTTATGGCAAAACCATGTTGTGAAAAAAATCCAGAACAGCAAAGAGGCCATATGTTGTCCTAAAGCTGCTTCATCCTGAGGAATCTGAAGGAACTATAGCCATTAGGGTTGTGGAGATATTCTCTAGAATCAAGAAAGGAAATGTCCAGAATTGCCAGGGGGCTTGAAACTACCCAGGAAAGCGGGGCCCTGGTGGAAGGGGTATAAAGTGTATAAGAAAAGGAAGATGAGAGAGATGAAATTCCCAGAATGTATAAGGATTAAAAGGGACTCTGAGTAAAAGAGACATCTCCTTCTGCCAGAAGCCACAAACATTTGTGATTTTCTGCCGGTAAAATTGTTCCATTTGGTGAAGACCTGCATTGCAGGACAAAGCAATAAGGGAAGAGCTGTGTGATTGCCTTTACGTTCTCACATTACCCTCTGACTCCCTTCCTATTTTGATCTGACTACTAATTTTCTCATCAGACATTACTTATGAGGCTTATAGCATGACTTTAAGCATCAGTGAGAGCTTATAGACATGTGTCAGCAAGATGCTTCTTCCCTGAGTTTTGGTCCAGCTGCATTCAATACTTTCGCTGGCCTGCTTTCCTGAATATAAATGAGAAGACAGGCCTTCCAAGGAAGAACAGAGTAAAACCACCAGGGCTTTCCTGCTTTATAAAGAATCCACTTCGTACAATAGGTAATGTGAAATAGGAAGAATATATACAAAAAGAAAGGGAAAATTGGGGGTCAAGGAAAAGAAAAAAATGTGATAGTAAAAAAAAAAAGGAAACAAAGCTTAAGTACATAGGGGCGGGGGTGGTAGGGAGGCCAGGGAAAAGGGGAAAAATGAGAATGTGATCATACTGTATATATAAAATGTACCCCCAAAAAAGTTAAAAACAAAAAAGAATCCAGTTATTCTCCTTCATCAACATGGAACTTTTCTCTTCATTGATTTGCTATTGAAGAAAACTTTCAGGAGTTCATGAGTTACTACTGTGTTATAGATCCTACTGAACCAAATCATTCCTTTCCTTATGGAGTTCGTAGTGGAGAAAATAAATGTTACATTAGATGATCACACAAATAAACATTTCCCAACTGAGAAGGACTTTGAGGAAAAGGTATAGGGCACTGTGATGGGGTACAATACAGAAAATGGCTTGATTGGGGGGGTGCCTACATGGAAGTTTACCTGAACAGGATACAGCCAAGCAGCAATCTAAAGAAAGAGATTTTCTAACATTTGATCATAGAACAATAATAGTCTTGAGCCTGAAATGCTATGGGATTTCTATCTAGAAATACTTGATCATTAATATCCTTTCCACTAACTATAAACCAAAAGCAGAGGCAACCATTAAAGTCAAATATCAACAATCCTCCAGCTTGCTAGTATTAAAAATTAGATTCTCTCTTAAGTGATGCTACTGACATAAGTGATTGATAGAAATGTCCTGGCATTCCTTCAAATTTACATAGGATCTTCATTATAATTTTTTTTTTTGAGACAGGGTCTCGCTTTGTAGTTCAGGCTGGCCCTCAGCTCACTATGTAGCCCAGGCAGGCCTGAAACTCAGCAATCCTCCTGCCTCTGCCTCCTGAGTGCTGGGATTACAGGCATGAGCCACCACACCCAGCACTGTGGTATGTGGTATTGATGGCTGGTGGGCGTGAGTCACCACGCCCAGCATTGTATGTGGTTACATAGGATCGAACTCAGGGCCTTATGCTTGCGAGGCAGGCGCTGGATCCACTGAGCTAAATCTCCGGCCCGGATCTTTATAATTTTGATCAAATGGGAAATCAAGGAAGAAAGAAGTATGTTTTCTCTGAGGCAAGGATAAAATTTTTCACTTCCAAAAAAAGAAATTGCAGAAACGAGCTATTGATCTGACTTCAGATCAATTTAAGAAGTCCCTGAATGAAGAAAGCCAAATGCTGGTCTACGTAGTATCTCACATAACGTATTACTAAGGAAAAAGACATTCATTGGGCTTATCTGGAGCTCCATCTCTGCTATATTTCACCCCTGAGAGTGAAAGTGTGTGTTTTGCGAGAGACTTCCTTTCTTTAAAATTAACATCATAGGAAGAGAAAATCATAACAAGCTATGTACTTACAGCTGAGTTGTGCTAATAGTAAAAAGCAAGTACAAGTTTCCATGGTGTTCAATCTGGTAGAGAAAATATCACACAAAGATATAGACAGAGATGGGGGATAAAGAGAGATTGGGGTGGGGGAGAGAGAGAGAAAGGGAAAGACATTAATACAGCTGAGGTATGGATCAGATATAAATCATAAATTCCATGGGAGATCACAGAAAAGTATTAGAATAGAAAAGTCTTCTTGATAAAGTGTAACTTTTACTGGTCATTTATCATATGCATATCAATAACATTTATTAAACACTAATTCATGCTTCAGACATTGTCCTAAGTATTTAACACGGTTCCTCACACAGATAGTGAAAAAGACACTTGTAAAAGATAAAGAAATTAATGTGAGAAAAATGAAGAAATTTGGCTAAGTTTTCCCTGCCAGCATGTGACAGAGTAAGAGTGAAAACTGATGTCTATTTTTAACCTATTGTAAGTTCTCCATATTTGTATAATCTGGCGGAAGAAATTAAAATGTTTTTATGACTCTCATGATAAGTAAACCTGCTTGTGTTCTCATTTATCATTGTAACTGTTAAAAATAAAGATACTGTCAGAGCAAAGCTGGGATTCAACCCAAACTGACACAAAAGCCTGTTTTTAGTTTTCATGTTATGCTGTCTTTATAGAGAGAGAGAACAAAATTAATACTTAAACATATGGAAGACCAGAGAAGACATTGCTTTCTTTATTCAACACATATTCTTTGTCTGGAACCACTCACAGTGCTGTAGATACAAAATTTGAATACATCTACCATATAGTTCTTTTTTTTATGCACCTTACACTCTACTAAGGGCGACAAAAAATAGATATAAATAAATACAATCAATTATATAAAATAGTAAATTATACTGCAGTGCATATTGTGTCCTAGAAGATAAATAAATCTGTATGAAGGAATGATAACAAGAGTCAGGAGTAAAGACATGAGCGTGCGATTTTAAACAGTGTAGTGAGCGAACTCCTTAATCATAGGGAAGGACAACTTCAAGAGCATGAAAGGAAGAGAGACATTCCAGTGAACACGGCACTCATTCCATGTGGGGCTACCAGTGGTTTGTATTTTGACCCCGTTAATCTAAGGATTATATTCCTTCATCTAAGGATAATATCCCTCTGCCTCTGGAAATGGAGAGAGGTCCTTGTTTGAATGTAATAGGAAGTTCCTTTTGAAAAAAACACCATGCCCCTCTAACTCCTAGCTAAGAGACTGGGCACCATTCCCCAGACTTGCTGGGAAGCTCTCCATCAACTTGAAGACTTCAGGATAGTTTTTATACTCCTCTCCACAGTCACTTCATACTCTGGAGGGTTTTTTCTATATTATCTCTCTGTTGCACTTTCTTTTCTTGCTCTTCTTCTTCTTCTTCTTCTTCTTCTTCTTCTTCTTCTTCTTCTTCTTCTTCTTTCTTCTCCTCCTCTTCTTCATTCTCTCTGCTTCTGCTTCTTCTTTCTCCCCCACCTTCTCCTCCCTCCTCTTTATCTACCTTCTTTGTATTTTTCTTTTTTATTATTTTTGTTTCAAAACTACTTTGAAAACCAGACAGAAACTGTAAACTCTCTATCGGGACTTCAATCCCAGAAAATCGTGTACCCCAGAAACTATAACACTAGCCATTCTTAAAACTAATCATAACATGTCCCCGAATCTAGACACCTTAAGTTAAGAATTCCTAACCCAGAGCTCCTTTTGAAGGAGCTTTGGCCATTCTCGGGCCCAGGAAGAAAGTTCAGCACTATCTGCAAAGTCACTGCAATCTGCTACGAGGTTGTAAGACACTGGGAATTCCAGGTGGCATGGGGGCAAAGAGAAATGAATCCCAGCTGATACCCATCATAGTCACATATTCAGATGCCCCACAACTCTGTAATCATCACAAATAGAAACTAAGAGTCTAGAAGGGAGGAATAAGTTAGGCAAGTGGCTTAGTTGATAAAATACCTCAACTTGGGGTGCTTTTCTAGTTTTTTAGCTTCCCTTTCATAAGTCACCTGTCCCCATAAGACAAAAATATGATGACAGATTGCTTTAAGTTTGTATCTTAACAACTTCAGATCCAGAGGGAGAAAAAGAGAGCTTTGTTTCTAAACCCTGCTTCAAAAATGTCATGGACAGTTTTTGTTTGTTTGTTTGTTTGTTTGTTTGTTTGTTTGTTATAATGCAGCCTCAGTCAAATGTCCATCTGCGGACCATGCTCTGAGGCCAGAGAGACAGGACTCTATGATCAGCCAGTTCCCCAAGATACCTGATCAGAAAAGGAGAGAGATTTTTCCTAAAGTGGGCACCCAATGACCAGAAGAGGAATAGTGGTTGGATGATGAAGAATACTGATGAAACCTAACTATCTTCCGCCAGGAGCTGGACGGCACACTAGCGCGTCTCATGAGTCATCTCACTTGTTAGTCATTCTGCAAATAGAACCTGATACAGTGGCATGGGGCTAAACTTTGGAAACCCTCGAAATTCAGGCCAAACAGTTGAAAAACATGTGGCATGTGTTATATACAACAACAATTCTATGCTGGGATGGGAACCCATCAGGGCTTTGAACGGTAGTGCTATGGAATGGAAGAGATACGTTCTATTCATTAGGATTGAGGCTGTCTGTCTGTCTTCATCACCAGTTCCCAGTGGCGCCAATGCCAAGCAAAGCCCAAGCATTCACACTCTGATAGGACCCAAAGTTTACTCACCAAACTTCTCTGTTTCTTTAACCTCGGAAGAGTCCTCCTTTTCCTGGTCATTAATCCTGAGTCATGAAAAGGGATAATGAGAGCGTGGGACTGAGCAGTATTTGGAAAAACATCACCTGTTAATTCTAGGGCTCACCTACCAGCTCGGGGGAGAGACAAACATTTCCTTCTGGCAGCTAAATGCAGCTTTCAAAGTAAATGTGAAAGCAGCGAGCACATTCTGTTATTTTCTCTCTTAACAAGGCTTGATGAAAGCAGTCTCCACAGAGGCTGCCTAATTGGGCGGGGAGCTCGTCTCGGAGCGGCACTGGCAGCAGCACTGAGAGCCTGTTAGTACGTTTTGTCTGACGGCTCCCCTCCTCCAGCGGGAGGGTGTTGCCTCACCTGCAGAGCCCCCACTCCACACAGTTCCGGGGCCCTCTGAGGGACCCCCCTCGAGGGACTGCACTGAGTTCTGAACAACTGGCTCCCTACTTTATTTCACAGCACAAACTCTTCGGTTTTCTGATTGTCCTGCAGGGGAATGTACAGTTTACTTACCGCTCTTGAAAATACGCAAGGTTTTGCTTCCTGCCACTGAGAAGTCCTGAGAAACCAGTGTCAGTAATTGTAGGCCCTCTGGGCCATGTGAAGGAGGCTCAGAGGACGCGTGCGAACCCTACCCCACACACAAGCACACACGCACACGTGGGCACTTCCTGTAGTGCTTGGCAGGAAGGACACCGACGATTGTGGAGCTGAAGTAATGGTCTTCAGTGGCAGAGTTCTGATTCAGCAGCAGCCAGGCAATTCATTCTCTCCCTCCACACAGCAGCAAACCCTCCGCTTCCCCCCTCAGCGCTGGCGATGTCTGAGACCCTCTGAAACCTGATTGGCCCCCCCACTATTAACTAGGGCCTGCGTTCAGGCAGCTCGTACTAATAATAATGCCTGAGGTGTATGTGACATTTTTTGTGCCAGACATTTTTTTTTTTTTTTTTTTTTTGGAGACAGGGTCTCACTTTGTAGTTCAGGCTGGCCCTGAGCTCACTATGGTGCCCAGGCAAGCCACTGTGAACTCAGCAACCCTCCTGTCTCTGCCTCCCGAGTGCTGGGATTACAGGCGTGAGCCACCAAGCCCGGCATTATGGTATGCGGTGTTGACTGTTGGTGGGCGTGTCTCCATACCCAGCATTATATGTGGTAACCGGGGATCGAACTCAGGACCTTGCGCTTGCGAGGCAGGCGCCAGAAC